>VCCN01004568.1:8480974-8498091 GCA_006491835.1 Architeuthis dux | reverse complement strand
ATTGTAACTTTGCAATTACATTGAGGAGTGACTTTGAATTTGGTTTATTGTATAAAACTCATAATATTACTTATATAAAAACTTTGCCGTTCCTCATAGTTTTCTGGCCGAACCTTTCCCCCCCGGGCTGGTACAAAATGCTTGTGGCACCGCCACTGCTTCAAGGTACTATACAATCAGTTTCAATTACTTCTGTTTGTATTCTCAAATAATTACCTTTTCATAGTGACCACATTTTTATGGTCACAAGAAGACAAGTTCAAACAATGTCATACTTTTTTGTCTTCTTTGTAATTCAAGTCCACTTTTCACTTTTTCAGTTTATCTAAGAAACCATGGAAAAATATAAAAAGTAATGCAGAAGAATATTGAATTAGGGTTTCTCTAAAATGAAATAACTTTAAGAATGCCTGGGTTGGTACAAAAACGCTAGTGCCGCCACTGAGCAGCAACACCATCTCGTGACGTAATATCTCATTACAGCTCAGCCTAGGAATGCGGGCAGTTGATAATCCGTTACTGGACATATATAATCCGTGTATGCGCACACTCAGGTCTTCACTGACGCTGCAATAATTTCTATGCAACCATCTTGTATGATTTACTCGGGATTAAATGTTAACATTTCATCTTGATGTCATTCCCTACAGGGGAAAAACAATATTAGAAACCTTCAACTCAAATCTGTCACCAAAACTGTCAACATAGGTTTCTTCAGTTTTTAAGTCAGTCTGGCTGGCTATCTATCTACCTATTATATAGGCCACACTAATTGAGCTAGAGGACTGAACATTTAAACATTTACTCCTTATTATCAGAAACTGTCAATCAAAACTGTCACCAAAGATTTCTACAGTTTTTAAGTTGGTCTGGCTGGCTATGGATGTATGTATGTATATATGGTACATACAGGCCATAGCAATGGAGCTAGATGACTGAAAATTTTAACATTTATTCATTATGTCAAGAAACTGTCAACCAAAACTTTCTTCAGTTTTTAAGTTGGTCTGGCTGGCTGGCTAGCTATGTAAGTTTATATGTAACATACAGGCTGTAACAACAGAGATAAAAGTTACTCTTTATTATGTCTAGGAAAAAGGTTGTTTATTTTTTAAATTCACCTTTAAATATGAGGGGGGGGGTAAATTTGCAATGTAAGTTTATGCTAAATTGGTCCCTTAGTTTGGGTCTGTAACCTTTCACACTTGTTTTTTTTGAAAATTCAGACTTTTTTAGTGATCACTGCCCAACAAAAAGCAAGAGAAGTAACTTGTTCATTGGTCACTACTTTTTCCAATTGTGTAATTGATCACCCACAACATGGCATGCTGCCAAAAAAACGTTGGTCACATGACAGTTTCTATTGAGTGACTAACCAGAACTGCATTTTTTCATTTTCTTTCCTCGATAAATTGTCAGAAGAAGATTCATAGAGTTTAGATGAAATAAATCACTTAATGTCATCCCCATTCAGTCTGGCTCTGGTCCCTACACAATTTGTAAATATGACTGGTTTTGATTTGCGACTGAGTTGAAAGTTTCGCCAGGCCAGATCTTTGATCCAAAGATCAACAAGTGTGCACGGACACCCTCGTAGATATCAAAGATTTATCCTTATTTTTTTTTTTTTCCCTTGATGTATGGACCATCAGGGATAAACACTCGGAGAAAGATCTATTCCGAGAAGTAAATAACATGGTTTATGGTTATAAGACTCAAGTGAGTAGATTTTACTAGTGTCTGGCAGACTGAAAGGTATGAAATAGATTTGGTTTTGTTTAAAAAAACTTTCTTTTCTTGGATAACACGGCTTCAAATTCTGGAATTTAAGACTGAATTTTACCAGTAGCTGGTTTATGTTCAGGATAATAAGCAAACCTGATGTTATCTATATAGTACTAAATAGGTTCTGCGTCCACACTCACCCCTGTAATGAACCAATCAAGGGAGATAACTATCAAATGCTAATTATGGAGTAGTCTCTCTTATTTATTTATTCAATTATTCATTTGCAAATGCGTAAAAAATACAAGTGCAATCGGGCCATTAAATTTAATGTTCATTCGATAGTTCAATCAGAGATTAGGAAAGGATTGAAGTGCTATCTTGTAAAATGTGTATCCAGTGACGGGCCTATGTTTGGTGTCACCAGCAGCGGTAACTCATGGTGTCATCAGAACTTGCTCTCTTCCCAGGATAACTAGAATTTTGGTGATCGTTTTGTACTAATTCTCCCATATTGAATGTGATAGCATAAGCCTACATTTACTAACAATTCTATTTATCTTTAGTTTTCAATTTTTCAGTTCTGACTTTGGGAAATAATATGTAGAAAATAAGTATGGGTACCATGAACATGTTTTTATTCAGTATCTTTAAAAAAACAATAAAACCTAAAGTACTCAGAGAGTCCATACCTCTGCCAACGTCATTGTCAGAGGAAGTAAATGTGCCTGGATCCACCCCCAAATTTAATCAATTCTTCCTTATCCTATTGCCCACCCTTCCAAAATTTCATTGAGTACTTTCGGAGATATTGTGTGGACAGAAAGATATTTCATTAGAAAAAAGAATTATCCAGAAACTATATGAACATTTTTTAGGCAGTCATCTTGGTGTCACCGGGGCAGACCCTGTGTATCTTAATTGGGCACAAAGGTGTGGAGTGGCCCGATGGTTAACAACACAGAGAATGGAATCAGCTAGCCAAGTTCAAACTCTCACTGAGAGAGTTCGTATTCACTTCAAACTAATGCCCTTGGGAAAGACATGAATCCATCTCCTTCTGACCCAACCATATAGGTAAAATATTAAGGCAGACTGGGCTCTTCAGCCATGGTGACAACCACTCTAGGAGACAGACAACTCTGATTCCGAAAAACCAGCCAGAAGAGTAATGGGCTTTGTCAGGCTATCTCTTCCTTGACACACCCACAATGAAATCATCTGTGGTGCTCCAACACTGGTTTACAGGATTTAAAAAAATTTTGAAATGAAGCAAATTTTGACCCAACAACTGAATTGATGGTTTGCTCTATTCCCCCTTGGTGCATGACTGAGTGCTTGTCAGTGTCCCTGTTCCTGTCTATGTCTTTGAGAAAGACAAAAATCCAACCAAAGACAGATTCGAAGTACAGACATGACAGCGACAGCTGAAACTTCTTATTAAGTCACACACATGAGTGCTTCCTTGAAATCGGTTCTTCCCTACTTTTGGGGACTTTTGGAAAAGTGTTGCAGAATTCTCTCCATTTTAAGACAAAGAACAAAATTAATGATTTTATATTCTTTACGACAGACCTTCTCAAAGAAGGGGTCAGGACCCATCCGGGAGTGGCATGTTTGCACAACAATCACTAATTCTTGCCTTGATTTCATAAGGGTCTCTTGATCTTGTTGCATAAACTTTGTTCTTGATGTAGCCTTAAAAAGAAATCACTAACACTTTACCTACTATTATTTTGCACCTCACTTCTAATGTTAATGTTATTTATCTGCCTCCCAATGACAGCAAATTTGACACAAGGTCGGTTTAGGGTAGGATCCTGCAGGTGAACATGCAGACAGGGGGTGTGGAGATCCCAGATCCCCATGACTAGAGACCTGAGGGGGAGAATCCTAAGTCCCTGTCACTGAGAATACTTCCCTGGAAAGCTAGTTAAGTATAAGGTGAGCATGAACGCAGACCCCGCACTTAGACTAGCACACCGGATTCACCCACATTGGGGCAATCGCAAAGGTCAACAACCCAACGGAAGGGCCTTGCTCTGGGAGTGCAATGGAAGGGCCTTGCTCTGGGAGAACAGCAGTACTAGTGTGATCGCCATAATAATGGGGATAATATTTAGCAGGCATTTAACTATCAATTTCAATGAGATTGGACAAACATTTGAAGAAAAAAAATTAAAAAGAAAATGTGTAGTCACTATTGATATACCCTGTATTTGCATGGTATTAAAAAATGGCAAAAATATTTTTTAAATATGATTAACAACCAATATTTTCAGTTATGTTTTATTTTTTATGGCTACCGTTTTAAAATCATTTTATGGTGACAGCTATAATGGCACCATACATTTTTTCGATGCAAAGAAATATTTTCATAATTTAAACAAAAAGAGTCAAACAAATAGTAAACTCAGGAAAATTCAGAGTCATTGCTATTAACTGTAATTAATAATGTCTGGTTTCAAGTTTGTCTAAATATTTCATGCAACGCCACGTTTTTTCAAATATAAACGTTGATAACTACACTTTCTGAAAAATAGCTAAAATGATATCAGCAATTAGAAACCAACAGCCACACTCGTGATCTTGGATTTTGGTAAAATGTATTATTTCAATCTTGTATGGAATTAGTTGTGGGCTACAGGGAGAATGATAAAGTCTGTGCAAGTCACATTTTAAATAAGTTTTAATAAGGTTTCTTTGCTCTAACTCCAATCCACCCAATAGCATGAAGACATTTATACAGCCAAGGAATTTATGACTTTTAGAAACCATCTATCAAAACTGTCAACATAGGTTTCTTCAATTTTTAAGTGGGTCCAGCTGGCTGGCTATCTACAGTATCGCCCTTAAATAAGTAAACCCTTACCACTATGTTATAGAAAGTTAATTTTCTTCTAAACCAAACGTAGCAGGATTTTATTATTCCTAGTGGAACATTACACAATCAAAACAGATATTATCAGGTATTATTTATGACTAAACTCTACAGCATTGAAACTCTGTTGCCAAAAATATGAATATGTTGCCGTCCAAAGATGAGTACAACACTACGAAAAAATATTTTTGGCAACAGAGTTTCAATGATGGAGAGTTTGATCATAAATAATACCTGATAATATCTGTTTTGATGTTCCACTAGAAATAATGAAATCCTGTTATGTTCAGTTTAGAAGACAATTAACTTTCTATTAAAAAGTGATAGGGGTGTACTTATTTATGGACGATACTATATGCAAGCATGAATGTATGTATGTATGACACTTAATTAACAGAACAAGCTCGGATCGGACTGTGCACCCGGTCCTTTCTCATGCACACGCTCCTTCATGGAAGACACATGAAAGTGTGCTGTACAAGGAGCTGTCTTACTCGTATCGAGTGGCAGTGATCATAACTTGTATAGGCCTGACCAATGGTGATATTCCCTCAGCCCCTCTTTTCAAATTAATTTACTGTATAAAGTTGATTTCATATATACATTATAATTCCTCAAATACAATAGCTTTGCTGTCTGTACTGATAAAAGTTATATATGACAATAACTATATTGGTTTTCCACACATTTGAAGATATGAGCTTGTTTGTAATGTCATATACACAGAAAGAGAGAGATATTCACTTAAACAGAAATGTTAACTCTGTATTAAAAAACGACAACCAAGACTGTCAACATAGATTTCTTCAGTTTGTAAGCTGGTCTGGTTACGTATTATGTATACAGGCCACACCAAGGAGCTAGAGGACTGAAAATTTAAACATTTACTCCTTATGTCTAGGAAAAACTTTGACCCCCTAAATAGGTTATTTTAGGGGGTTCAAATTGCAATGTAAGCTTTTGCTAAATTGGTCCCTTAGTTTGTGTCCGGCAGCATTCACAATTGTTTTTTTTAAATTTGGAACTTTTTTTTTTCTGGACTGCTCAACAAAAGGTGAGAGAAATGATTTATTCAGCCTTTTTCCAATATTTTAATTGATCATCCCCAACACAGCAAAAGATTTTGGTCACGTGACGGTTTCTATTGAGTGACTAACCAGACCTGTTTGAATTATTCAATTTAGATTAATTAAATCGCAAATGTTAATTAAGTTTCGAATAATTTGGTGAAGTTGATTAAGATTAAAAATGCAGATATTTTAATATGTAGTTTGAGACAATTTATTATGTACAGATTGTGATGATGTCCATCGTTTTTCTTCTGTTGTTTTAATGAGAATTCTAGAATAAGAATAAGAAACCTCTGCCCCAGACATCTCTGTCATCTCGGCTCCCAAAGAGCCAATGCTAAATAGTCAAAGAAACACAACATTAAAATGAATTAAAACAATTGGATTCTTTGTAATTAAGGAGAAAGTGGACAAAATACACAGACAACATAACATTTTCTAGAGTAAATGTTTATTTTGTAATAGTAATATCTTGCTAGAATCATCGTCAGATTACAATCCAAACACAAAATCCAAATGTAGTGTTTAAAATCCAATGCAAAACGAAGCCCTCACAATCCAAACACCAAACAATGACTTCACAATCCAAATGCCAAACAAAGCCCTCACAATCCTAACACCAAATGAAGACCTCACTATTCAAACACCAAATGAAGCCCTCACAATCCAAGCGCCAAACGAAGCCCTCACAATCCAAACACAAAACGAAGCCCTCACAATCCAAGTGCCAAACAAGGCTTTTACAATCTAAATGCTAAATGAAGCCCTCACAACCCAAATACCAAAAGAAGCCCTCACAATCCAAACACAAAACGAAGCCCTCACAATCCAAACACTAAATGAAGCCCTTACAATCAAAGTGCCAAATGAAGATTTCACAATCCAAATGCCAAACAAAACACTTACAATCTAAACGCCAAATGAAGCCCTCACAATCCAAATGCAAAACAAAGCCATTATAATCCAACCTGAATGCAAATTATTTATGAAAGAACTTCCCATGAATCAGAATAAGCATAATTTATAGCAATTCCTTGGCCTTGTGATTTGTCAGCTCAAAATAAGTACTGATTAATCTAGTTTACATATATTCAAATAGCGGCTTAGTTAAATCACAGCTTTCGATTGGTCACTTGCACTGGCTCACTGGAGCCGACTTCTTTTTCTGGCAGGTGGCACAGTGTTTCCACCACTTTTTTCATTTACGTTTTGTCACCGTAAGCAAGGCCTTTCAGCCTCTTTTCACATCAAAGGGAGCCATCTCTGCCACAGAATTAAGACCAGCTAAAACAGCCCATTGATGTCAAAATTCTAATAGTTGGAAACATTAAAACATGACATAGAATGAAGACTAAAAAGCAGTAAGAGGGTTAAAATGACTTGTAAGAGAACCACTAAAACGAAGCGCAATAAGAGACTCAACAAAGACTAACATTAGATAAGGCACTTGTTCACTCTGGATTAAATATAACAAGACAACAAAACCAATATTCAAAAAATGTTAAGAACATTAGCAGAATGTCTTTGGAAAGAGAGATAAAAACGACTCTGCTCATTTCATCAATGTCCTTCCTGGTATACAAACCACTTCCTTTGTTTACGCTTAAAGATGTACTACAATGGCTTTTCCCTGCTTTTGCTCTTTGCTAAGATGTACCCCAATGGCATTTCCTTTCACTCCAATATTGGTTGACTACAAAAGTTTCTGTTTATAAAGTAAAAATAAAAGGAACAAAACTGGCTGCTGCAGAGTCAAACTCCACTCCAACTTCTATTCCGACTGAAGATGATTACTGCAACTTTTCTATTGCATATATAACAAATAAAAATTATAAAAATATATATTTTTTTTTAATAAATGTATTTATTTATTAGAATGAAATGAGCCCGAGTGTATCTGTATGATGAAATTTCATTAATATCTAAGACTTGTTGATTTAGCTCAGTCTGTAAGACAGCCTGCTTGCAATCAGTTTTGAGTTCAAATGGGGAATGTGAAATTTATATATCGGTTTACACCCCTAATTTTGGTGAGGATTGTTCTTGTTCTTGTTGTTCTTGTTATAGTAGGAAAACAAAGTCAACTCCAGACTTTGTACTGGAGTTTGACAAATCTTTATTGAAAACGATATTTAGCACTATCTTTTTCATCTTTCCAGCAACTTCATAATTCCATCACTGTATTACCTTTAAACCATGCATGGGCAACATTTTTCCTAATCATAAAATGTGCCACAAATTCATTGTCAGAATAATTTTTAGAATGTTAGGAACTTTCTTGCTAACAACATAGCTTGCATGCACCATTTCGCTGACCTCTATCTGCCTTTTAAAAAAAAAGCGTATTTAGGCTACCGATCTGTTTCTTTAGTGTTTCAATTCTAAGCTTTCTGATATCTCCTTTAAATTTATCATACCCAGAATGTTTAGTTAATGACGCTTAACATTACATTCTTTAAATGCAGAGTGGGATTCAGAACATATTAGACACATTGGTCTGTTTTACTTCAACAAAGAAGTAATCATTTGTCCACTTATCCTTGAATTTTCTCATTTTTTAAAAAAAGGTTCCCTTTTTCTTAGATGAAATTTTATGAAAACATTATTTTCCGCATAGAATTAAGCGTGCCAGTCAGAAAGACAGAATAATTTTTAGAATATTAGGAACCTTTTTGCTAACAACATAGCTTGCATGCACCATTTCGCTGAGCTCTGTTTGCCTTTTAGAAAAAAGCATATTTAAGCTACCAATCTGTCTCTTTAGTGTTTCAATTTTTCAGCTTTCTGATATCTCCTTTAAATTATCATACCATGCAGTTCGCGGCCCACAGTTTGCCTATGGCTGCTTTCACAGCAAAGATCTGCTCTTGGTGCCCTTTGCAATCTTCCAGGGAATAAATGTAGTTTTTCATTGAGACAGTTGTGTAAAGAGTAGAATAAATGGTAATCTGAAGGTGCAATACCTGGTGAAGACTGTGGCGCATGATTCAGCAAGAAACTTTGTAAAAGCACTTATGACAATTTCAATCATTCACATTACCTTTTCCAGAAACTGCACACATCTTTTTTCAGTTTGAATCGCATTTTTACCTTTTTTAAAATTAAAAAAGAGCATAATATGCCCCAAATTTGTTAGAAACAATAAACAAAAATACACCGATTGTGACAAATTGGTTTTTAAAATATGCATGCTAATATGACAGCTGTCACAATCCGACTGAAAATGATCCTTTTCTCTGCAGTTAGTTAAAAGTAAAGGCTCCTAATTCCATCTAACGACAACTGCAGAACAAACATTTTTGCGAATTCAATAATTACATACAGAGATACAGCAAATTATGGCAGTGGTCAGCAAAAATGAAACAACTTGTATTTTAGTGCGAACTGCATTTGAAAACAAAATATATATATATATAAATTAGCTTTTGGATTTCTTATCACTGCTTACTTAACTTGCATTCACAATCTAAACATTGGATAATTAAAAATTGTAGTTTTACAATATATTACAAAAAGATTGTTTGAGAAAATTTCAGCACTAAATCTATATTGGGAAAGAAGGGATTATCCGTGGTCAGAAATTAATACATGTTACTGACAGAATAGAGCTATTATATGTATAACTCATATTAGAACAGACTGCTCTAATCTGTAATGCAAACAAAGGAAGAATATATATCTAAATGTTTGATAATTAAAAATTGTAGTGTTGCAATTATGACCAACAATTTGTTTGAGAACATTTCAGCACTAAATCTGTATGCTAGACATCGAAATATTGGGAAAGAAGGGATTGACAGAATAGAGCTATTCTATGTATGATTCATATTAAAACATACTCCTCTAATCTGTAATGCAAACAAAGTAAAAATATATAGTTTCAATCTGGTTTGAGGCAAGCCAAAAAGAATTGCTTTATTCTCCTCTCTAGGAGGAAAGTTAAGAGATGGATCAAAAAGAAGATAAATGTAAAAATGTGATCAAAATATTCCTTAGGAACATTTCCTTTTCTCTAGGCAAGATGATCTGGGAATAAATGAAAAATGAAATTGCCTAGGAACCCTGCAGTGCTGGATTTAGGAATTTGTTAAATAAGCTATAGCTTAGGGCCTCACAATCCGCAAGGGGAGATCCAAAATTCTAAAAAGGCATATATGTTTTCAAGGACCTGCAAGCTTTATATAACTTAGGGTCTCATCAAGTCTAAATCCGGTTCCGGATCCCCTGCAATTATGAATCAACAGATTCTTTGATTTGTGCAACAAAACAATTTTCAGGACATTAAGTTCAAGCATAAATGAAGTCAAAAGCAGCAATGAAAATATTTCTTTTTTTAGGAAAGCCTGATTTTTCTCAAGGTACACTAAGAGCAAAATAAGTGATTTCGAGCAATGTTTCCCAGAGCACTGGGCCATGACCAGTACCGGGCTGCAAAGAATGTGCTACCGACCTGGCGATATTCCTTTGTAAACTAAAAACAAATTTATTCCCTGGGATCTTAATATTAAGTTTTTTAGATAAACCCTTTTAGAAACAAAATTAAATGTATTAGCCTCTTATAAGTGATATAGTTAACTTATCACCTATATTCTAGTCGTTATTAAATCCCACCCCTACCTGTTGGCTGTCCGCAAAAATATTGTCAATATTAAACCAGTCCACGATACAAAAAAGGTTGATTTAGAGGAGCATCTAAATTTACTATATTGTCCTGAGTGTTCACCAAATGCACCCAGAACACATATAGTATCACTATATGTTGTAGCACAGTCATAAAGAGGCTTTATTGATTCTATTAGGTAAATTAATCAGCATCTTTCTTTTATTTATTGATTCTATATTATGATGGGTTCACTGCCAAAAATGTACACATGTGCAGTAGGAATAGTTGTAGGTTCCAACTTTTAAATGAATTGAATGCTGCTTACTAAAATTTCCAAAAGGTCTCCCAGAAAAAAAACTACCAGAAATTTTGGTCCCCAGCAGAACAAAAGCCAGGGAATATCAATAGCTATGGGTGTCAGCGTCATCATTGTTGGATCCTTTTTCTCAATTGAATAACTTTATTATTGCTTAATATATATCAATGAAATAAAATCTTGAATGTAGGCTTGTGGAGAGATTCTACCAGTTATAGCCAATCCGATTGTTTTTCTTTACATTTTATAAGCAAAGACATTGTTTTTGTTTACAATTCTTGAACAATTTGCTGGAAATTTGGCTATTTTTGTTGACAAAACCCCAGAAATTGAAAAAAATGTTACGGATGATCCGATTTTTTGTAAAATAATGTCAACATGCAAAAAATATTGAACTTTAGAACTGCTGAACTGATTAGAATAAAAAATTGTTATACAAGTTTCTGGGTGCCTAATTACTGAAAATATATAACGTTTTTTTAAGAATTTTATGGTTTGAATGAAAAAAAATCGTGCATTTCAGAGTTAACGTTCCTAATAAACAAGTAATTGCCACTCTGTCTTTATTTCAAACATTTTTTTTGCTGGGAACCTTTTATACTTTTAAGATGTTCATTCTTCTGTTGCAAAGCATTTCTTTTTGATGTTAATTAGGCTTTTTAATCACCAGAATAGAAGACATTAAATGCCTTTTTAGTATCATTTCAAATGACTCAACCTCATGGCATTGGGTATCAAAGGTATTAATTGGTTCTCAGGAATGTGGGTTTTTTTTATAAGCTCATAATCATGAGAACAAGTGGATGGAACCAATATTGTCTATTACTTTTCTGATAAAATTCTTTTTAAATACAGTGGCAACATTTCTTATAACTGCTCAGAAATTCTGGCTCGGATAAAGGAAAGTTGGTCATGAATTAGTTTTGCACAACAAAATGAAGCACATGCAGGGGTATAACTAGAGATTTGCATTCCAGGGGGTCTTGGTTCTTTGAGGGCCCCTCTCACCAACATTTAGTGCAGTGATTCCCAACCTGGGGACACGTATACCTGATAGTCCACAAAGGTATTACCAGGTATCCCTGGGCAGATCTTTCAGAAGACTGTTGTCTGTGAGCTTGCAATGGCACAGGATTGGCTCTTTGAGGGGCCACCTCCAACATTTAGTGAGATTTGTTATTGTTTAATGTAGAAATGCAGTAGGTAAACTATTATTCATAAAGCTTTTGCCCCCCCCCCCTATATTGGGGGCCAGAGGGGTGATTTAAAATTGCTCCCCCACCCCCTTCCTCAGCTATGCCCCTGAGCACATGGTTTATTATAATCATCTGCTAAGGTCTGTGTCCAACGTTCAAACCGTTGCAGTTCCTCATAATTTTATATATCAGTTTCCTTCAGCATGAAAGATAACAAACAAACAAATAAATAAATAAAAACAAATCAGTAATTATTAGTAAAGGATTATTATTTATACAGTATATCATAAATTACAGGCCATACATCAATGGTGCAAGAGGGCTGAAAATTTAAACATTTACTCCTTATAATGTCTAGAAAGAACATTTTTTATTTTTTGAAAATTCCCCCTCCTTAATAGTTTGTGTCCGGCAGTGTTCACCCTTGTTTTTTGAAAATTCTGACTTTTTAGTGATCACTGCCCAACAAAAGACGAGAGTAGTAACTTATTCATTGATCACCCATTTTTCCAATTTTTTTAATTGATCACCCCCAACACGTCATGCTGCCAAAAGACGTTGGTCACATGATGGTTTCTATTGAGTGAGTAACCAGACCTGTTTGATTTTTTCCAAGCTCTTAATTCAATAAAGGTTTCTGTGAGTTATTCATCGATTGCAAAATATTCAATGATACAGTTGATTTACAAAGTGAGTTATGATTCAAATAATCAGAATTGGTCATTGATCCTTCAAGATTCTTTCATGGACATTAAGTGTTCTCGATCAAATCAAATGAATATCTTTATGAATAACAAACTATTTTATTGAAATGGTTTATAGCGGCTACAAAATAATTCATTGCTGCAGAGAGAAATTAGTGCGAAGAGATTGTTTTATGGTTGAAAAAATGAATTTTATTATTCTTTTATAGAAGGTGTGGGTAGCCTAATGGTTAGCAGTGCTCCTCTGGGAACAACTGCATTTTGACCATAGAGTATAAATAATGATCCTTTACTAATAATTACCAATGTGTTTTTATTTATTTATTTGTTTGTTTGTTTTCTGTCATGCTTAAGGAAACCGATGTATACAATTAAGTGGAACTGCCGCGGTTTGAATGTTGGACGCAGAAATCAGCAAACAGAGTTCAAACTCTGGCTGAGACGGTGTGCGTTCACTTTGTACGAATGCCCTTAGGAAAGGCATGGATCCATCTCTTCTCCGCCCTGCTATGGGTAACTAGCAGGGAAGACAGGGCACTTCAGCCTTGGTTGACAACCCGTCTAGAAGACAGACACCTCTGAATTCAAACCAGGCATGTTCAAACCTTTGTCCAGAATCAAGAGAGGATTGTAATGGACAGAGTAGGGAGCTTATGCCCAAAATGTGCTGTTAACAGGGTTCCGGTGAAGCTTTGACAGGCCTAGCAAGCCAGAAGCGGAGTTTAACAAAATGTCCAAGTAAAATAGAGAATACAAATGGATGGATGGAATAACGCAACCGCTGTCAATGCTCCCTCAGATTTTTTGTAGTCAGTGGGTGCAAAAGATCCTATGTTGTGTAAATTGTTTTCCTGTGACAAAAGTATGTGACCACTTTTGAATTCAACATAGAAGCTATCTATAGAATTTGGAATATTGTATGCGCACATTAATTTGCTGTGTGCGCTGGTTGCAAAATGTGTGTGCACACACACATGCACCTCCACACAACACCAAGTACAAGTGGAAGATTTTCAAGAAAAAAGAATTTTCAACACGGATCAAGATTAGTAGAGATTGTTGAAAATGGTCAGTTGCCTGAATTAAATATTCTAAAGGGTCACTAGTTTAGTAATGACCTTGCACTATGTTGCTTAACCTTGCTTATCCAATTATTACTTTACACAAACTAAAGGTAAATTTAATCAATAAGTAAAAATTAGCTGGAACAGTGAAAATTCCACATATGGGAACTCTTTGGTTAAAGGGAGCAAAGAGCTTTATTTGCCTGAAAATTAGCACAGATTTGCCCAAAAATTAGCACTGATCTGCCCAAAAATTAGTACTGATATGCCCAAAAATTAGCACTGATCTGCCCGAAAATTAGCACAGATTTGCCCGAAAATTAGCACTGATATGCCCAAAATTTAGCACTGATTTGCCCGAAAATTGGCACAGATTTGCCCAAAAATTAGCACTGATATGTCGAAAATTAGCATTGATTTGCCCAAAAGTTTACACTGTTTCAGCCGATTTTGCCCCCCTGACATGTACACCTATGATTCCACAGGTGTTGACAACTAAGATAGCAGCATTACTCTCGCATACACATTTCTACACTTCAAGTATATAATAAGTAATTTATTGCCTATGTAATATATCAATATCAACTATAATAATATGCAAAGGCAAATGAAACTAATATAACTTATTATTCTTATTGATTACTTTTGGTATCTGTCTATATTCCTGTGGTTTACTACTGCTATAACTTAATTGTTAGGCTTCAGACTCATAAAGGAAGAGTAATGAATGAAAGATAGTTATAGTGAAGGTTGAGCACCTTTTGATCCCATTCAATCATAAGCACCTTCTTCCATTCTTACCCTTGTTCATTACATTACAAGGGTGGGTGGAGAAGTGGAAGGCTGAAAGATATGAGGAGGAGGAGGAATAATAATCAGAAAGCCTGATGGTTATATATACATACAAGTAGAATAATAGTATAATGCTAGATAATTCCAATATCTCATTAACATAAGATAACTTCTGTGAATATCAATTATAACCCTATTAATAAACTGGTCCGTTTAGTCACTCAAGAGAAACCAATGTCTTTTGGCAATACGCTGTGTTGGGGGTGATCAATTAAAATTTGGAAAAAGAGGTGATCAATGAATAAGTTATTTCTCTCGCCTTTAGTTGGGTACTAGAATGTCTGAATTTTCAAAAAAAAAGGGATAACTTTAGCATAAACTTACATTGTAAATTTAACTGGTTAGGAATTTTGAAAAAAAACAAATAAAAACTTTTTTCTAGATATAATAAGGAGTAAATGTTGAAATTTTCAGCACTCTAGCTCCATTGGTGTGACCTGTGCACAGATACACATAGGCAACTGCCCCCACCCTAAATTGGGCAAAACAGTGTAACGTTTTTTCGGTAAATTAGTGTAATTTGAGCGAAACCATGTAAATTTTCAGGCAAATCAGGCCCTTTGCCCTCCTCCCTTGCCATAGAGTTCCCATACGCCCATGTAGAGACATACATAGATAATGAGCTAGCCAGACCAACGTAAAAACTGAAGAAAACTACAGTTTTGGTTGACAGTTTCTAATACTCAGAAAGCCTAATGGTTATACATACAAACAAGCAGAATAATAGTATAATGCCAGCTAATTCCAATATCTCATTAAGAGAAAATAAATTCTTTGAATATCAATCATGACCCTATTAATAAATGCTATCTCTATATCAACCAATATGCAATCAAGCATTTTAGATTTCAAAAAAAAATCTCTTCAACTGTTTTTCTTATTTTACTCGTTACTTCTTTTGTTAATTATGTCGACTCGAACACTGATTGCATAATCATGTTTTTTGTGCTTTTTTTCCTTAACTTTTATTCATTTTTCTAAACTGTGTTTTTCATTATTTCTAATTTTGATTCTTCCTCATTACTAGATTGACTAATGAGAGGAATATAAAAAAACTGTACATTATATTTTATAGAATTATGTTTTGTGCTCCCGATATGTTCGACTGAACGGTTAATTGGTAGTTTCATTGTTCTCTCACTAAGGAAGCTTTTCGGTATCAGCAATTGTATTGTTCACAGACCATTAGAAGGTTTTAATATTTTTTCATCATCTTCCGAGAACATTTCAACTACATTTGAAATGAAAAACAAGAGAAATAAATTGTCATTTTCTTTCAACAGACAATATAGGATGTTGAACACAGAAAGAAAGAAATTATAAAAAGAAAAATTAATTAAAACTGATATTATTCATTAATAATGTTTTTAATTCATTTCTCATAAATGTCTGGTAAATTATACGATGATAAATTGCCCAGTTTTATATCTCATATTTTCTTACTATATGTTAGTTGTAAGCTTGGTTTAAAGACAGATATTAACAGATTAAAAATGCAACAAATATTATGTACTCACAGATCTTTTTATTCAAATAATGACTACGATCAGCCACACACGTGTGTCCCTCCGAGCTCTGTCTTCTACCAATAATAACACAATGCAATAATGGCTGCTTGTTGACCAGAACGTAAAACAGCACCCCCTAGCGGAAATCTTCTGCCTAAGGAGAATAACTCATGATACTTACTTAATTAGTTGTAATCGAATATGTATATCATGATTGGTTGAGTGAATTCAGCTAAGTCAACATACTGCCCTGGAGGTATTTACAAAGCTTAGCTTAGTCTGGCACAAGGCCACAGTAGTGCTGCACCTGTAAGTATCAGAATCATTATACAGGAAAGCCTTGTACCGTGCACTAACACACGCGAATATTAGTATAGGTAAAACATTGCTGGTGCTTTGTACGGCAGCACGCAGTCTGTGGTTCACTTAGCAAGACATTATCTTAACTTCTTAATTCACTCCGTTATCAGGCAACACTTTTTGTCCTAACCCCCGGGTCACGTTCATGAAGTGATCCATTGTCAGACAGTTAAACGTCCTTGGAGTGGACCGAAAAAGGGAGGAGAAAAGAGTTGATGTCCAATTTGTGATATCTTTCAATATTTGTTTGTCACTGTTTACGTAACTTAAGTTTTTATACCTGTAAGTTGTCAGCAAAATAAAGTTTTTATTTGCTTATGTTAAACACATAAGCAAATAAAAACTTTATATGTGTATATAGGACACACAAGTGTGGTTGACCACACAAGTGTGGTTGACCACACAAGTGTGGTTGACCACACAAGTGTGGTTGACCACGGTCATTATTTGAATAAAGGACCTGTAAGTAAATCTTCTGTTTGCATTTTGAATCTGTTAATATCTGTCATTAAACCAAGCTCACAATCTTAATGTTGGCAAAAATGTTATGTTAAAAATTTCTGGTGAATGTTTAATTCACCAGAAATTTCTCTTTACTTTAGAACAGAATTTTCTGAGTTGAAAGAACTGAACAGAAAAAAGGCACACAATGCAGAAAGAGTAGGAGATATGTTTGATAGACAGTGAGAATGGGGCTGAGGAAATCACTCTACCTCCCTCTCTCTTTTTCTCTCTCTGTCTTTCTCTATTTTTCTCTGTGTCTTTATTTTATCTCTCTCTCTCTGTCTTTATCTCTTTCTCTCTCTCTCTGTCATTCTCTCTCTCTCTGTCATTCTCT
>VCCN01004568.1:8426828-8437071 GCA_006491835.1 Architeuthis dux | reverse complement strand
CCCCTCTGGATTCCTGTAGAATCACCACTGTCAACAGCCATTTCCTTATGCCTGTTTGACAGAGTAGAGACATTGTTTTTGAAGTATTTCAAAAACAGTGACAAATCAAAACTGTCAGGTTGTCAGAAATTAGCATAATTAGGTTCCCTATTCTATTTGACAAGGCAGAGATTTGTAAAGAGTTTTGGTCAGTCTAATTTGATCACAGTAGACATTTAATTTCACTGGAGATTCCTTATTTTCTACTAGTGGAACAAAAAAGGAGAAGCCACTTTGTGGCAAGAACCAATCCTTGTTTGTTTTTCAGTATATTTTTTAATGTTTTTGATTGTTTTTTGAATTTTTATCGGTACTAGTTAATAGAGTGTCCCTAAAATGAAGTGCGACCCTCATACTGGGCTAGCAGTATTACTTTATTTTTAAAACTGTAAATAAATGACTTTTATCAAAATGAGCTGAAAACCAACTTAGAATAGCACAGAGAGCTATGAAAAGAGCAATGCTAGGAATAACCCTTAGAGATAGAAAAACATCAACATGTATCAGAGGGAGGACTAGAGTGAATGATATTATACAATTAATTAAGCAGCAAAAATGGAGATGGGTTGGCCACCTAGCAAGAAGAAATGACAATAAATGGAGGAAGAAAAGACTAACCGACTGGTGCCCATGGGACAATAAACGCAGTAGGAAAAGACCAGATACAAGATGGAAGGATAAGATTTGCCTGTAAGATATGGCAGAGGTTAGCACAATCTAGGGCGTCATGGAAGGAAATGTGAAAGGCCTTTGTCCAGCAGTGGACTTATAATGGCTGATTCTGATGATCATGATGAAGAATATTTTATTGAACTCCAGGACAAAGTCAGGAGTTGACGTTTTTTTCCTACCATAACAAGAACAATCTACAACAAAATTAGGGGTGTAAACTGATATGTAAAATCACCATTCCCTACCATGATTTGAAATCATGACCTAATGATTGGTAGCCGCCTGTCTTACTGACTGAACTAAATTGACAAGTCTTAGATATTAACAAAAATTTATCATACAGATACATATGGGCTTATTTCATTCTAATATATAAATGTAGAAAAAAAAAGATTTTTATAACTTTTTAATTTATTATATATACAATGGTAGAGGTAATTTGACAGTGTGGAAATGAAAGATTGAGAAAAGCGTGTTACATCTCAAACATATTTATTATCATGAAGATAAGCCTTTATGCACTTCACCTCTGCTAAGAAGCATCATCAGAAGAGGTTTGAACATTGCATGTTGGGATAGCTGAATGATGTGAGAAGTGGTATATGGCCTTTTGTTCCTGTTGAGAAACGGAGGAGGACAAGTGACCTAGTTATTGGCTGAAATAAAACCACCTAATCTTTTCCAGTAGCCAGTCTTGTTTTGATCATTTTCTCCTGGATTATATTTCCTGAATTGTGGTTTTGGGGATTTACCATTTGGGATTTCAACATTCAGGATTGTGTCTTTTGGGATTATGCACCAAACCAATAATGAAAAACATGCATGTCTTAAATTGTATCTATTGATCTATAGTGATTACTTATTATTAACAATGTGTTTTTCTTTTCTTTATATTTTTCAGGTAAATACTTTTTTGTCACTTGGAAATTGGTTCTGTGTATATAAGATCAGCAAACAGGTAAACTACTGTTTCTTTTTTTTTTTTAAATAATTAGTTTTCTCAAACAATGAAGAAAAAATGAATGTGGAATAAATTAGTTTTGTAATATCTTCACAGTATTTCAAACAAACGTGACATAAAACCACGCATTGATTTTTGATACCATCAGAAGTTGATATAATAGTTGAAACATAGCTGTGATCAGTAGCACATTCAATAAACATTGAGATGTGAGAATGCATTCCAAATAGTTTGTCAAAAGGCAGCACGGATCCAGAGTGGGGGTCCAGAACCCCCACCCCCCACCCAACCGCAAAATACAATTAAAAATTTTTTTTAATATCTAGATAAAGAAATTTTATAAATAAAAGACCCAAATAGTCCAAGTAATTAAAAGTTAACCTTGAAAAACAAAAATTATTATATCCATTGGCTAATTAGACAATTAGAAGTAAAAAAATGGATTCCCTTCAGCTCAAAATCCTGGATCCGCCCCAGAAAAGATATATTACTTATTTAATCTGATAGTTTTTATCAAAATTAGTCCACTCAGATAGTATAATGGTTAGCATGTCTGCCTCACACACAAAAGGCCCTGGGTTTGATTTCCTGGATGGAAAACTCTTCATTAGGACAAATTTCCCTGTGCACTCAGCTGCTAATTGAGTACAATCTAAGCTGTGTTTAGGGTGGAGGTATCCCTTCAGTGGACTTGCATCCTGCCAAGGGGGTGGTCATACAAATTTGTAGGTCAGAACTGAGACTTGCAAGGATAACTAACAGAAACTGAGACTTTGTCACCAGCACCCATACTCTATTGAGACTTGTCCCTTAAGAGACGGAACACTTTAACCTTTATCAGAATTACACCCCTTATATCTTATCTGACATAATCCGCAAAAGTTTGAAAATAAAATTTGGTAAAAAAATCTAGAATCGATATCGTAAAAGATATCTATAAAACTTAAACATCATGTACTTTGCAAGTACACAATGACTGTTTGCCATTCCCGTTGCACGATTTTGGCTTTTGGATAGAACTATTCACCTTTAAACCATAAGTCAACTTCGCTACCACTTTAGCTTTGGAGGGAAAAGGTAAAGAAGAAAAATATTGAACTGATGTTTCTTTTTGGGGTGATTTATCATCTGAAACAAAATGAGAGGTTATCAAAAATCAATGTTAATTACCATGTTTGTTTCCCATCAGAGAGCTGAAGTTAATAAATACTGAATGTGAAATTATTGCAGAATACAAATATGTTTTTTTTAAAACAAAACATACCATCCAAAAAGATAGCCTACCTATGGCAATGGTGCTTTTGTCCCTTCAAAGTATACCCCTTGGTACTTCACAAACTTATACCAGCATCCCTTTCACTATTTAAAAGAGTCTGTAAAATCCTCTTTGGAATCGCCATCAGCTGTCTCATCGCATTCTCCTTAATCTTGGCCATGGTCTGAAATATCCCCCCTTTCAACAGCAAAAGGCCAAAATCACAAAATCCGGAATGTATGGGTCTGAGAGACCTGCATGATGCAATGTTTTGCCAAGAAACCTTGAAGAACGGGCAGGCTCAGCCATTGTGAATATGTCGGTCACACAGTATACACGGCCACTCGATGGCATCTGACTGCCGACTGAGTATCCCCATGAGAGAGTGTTCAAGCATGCACAGTAAGGTCCCCTCTAAGTGGCTGCCAAATTACATCAAGGCAGCGCAATAGGTTCTCAAGATATTCGAAATGGCTGGATACTTTCTAAACAGACCTCATCGCCACAGTTAATAAATACAGAGATTGAACATTTGAATGTGAAATTAGTTCAGAATACAAATGGGGCTTTTGAACAAAACAAACCATCAGAAAAGAGAGTTTCAAATCTGTAAGAAGATAAGAGTATTATGGGATAGTTTCAAAGCTATAAGCAGGGCTGCTTTAACCTATACACAAACTATGCCACGGCGTAGGGCCCAAGGCATTGAGGGAGCCCACAAATAAATAGCAATATAGAACTTTATCACTATTCCCTTGGAAAAAAGACTAGTCATACATAAAATAATTGCTTGATACATTTAGCACTTGAAAAGAATATTATTTTATAGGTAAAATACCCCTTTTTTAGTTTATACTATTTTACATTGTCTAATTATCTTATTGACATCCGATTAATATGGCTTGATTTTAGAACTTGTCTTTATAAATATGACTTATGGGCACAGAAGTTTCAGCTATATAGCACCCAGACTTTGGAATCAATTACCCAATGACATCCAGAACATATATTAACAGGCTTTAAATCAAAAATAAAAACTTTCTTGTTTCGAGACTTTCATAATTATATGAACTCAGTAAATAAATACACTTTGTAACTGTAGCTCCTGCCCTATGTTTTGTAAAAAACTTTATTGACAAGTTGCACTTTCTTCTTACTCTTCTTTAATAGGCATTATATTTTTACTGCAATTGATTGCATATGTTTTCAAGCGCTTTTGTCCAGTGGGGACTTAAGTATTGAGGTTCCAGAGAGATGGCGCTTTCTATAAATGCATTTATTATTATTATTATCAACTTTTGAAATATAAAAAAAGTTTGCGTTACTTCAACAATTTCTTATTTATTCAAAATTAGAAATTTGAATTTATTAAGTAGTAAGTCGTCATTGTCCAGATATATAATTTTAATATGGTGGGCTCCAAAATTATGAGTGGCGTAGGTCCCATTGTGGTCTTAATCCAGAAGACAAAAGTGTGAACTGAGGATGCAGTATTATGGGATCGTTTACCTTTTACCCATCCCGTAACCCAGTGCAGAGGTCATTGTGGCACTACAAATGAGTTCATTATTGGTGCATCAAGGGAAAAACAGCCGAATGGAACCCATCCCTGTTCAGGCTGGTTTGGAATTAGAGTTGTCCATCTGGTTGCCAAACATGGCTAGAGGGTCCAATCTCTCCTATAATACACCCATAGCAGGGAGGAGAACAGATAGATGTATGTCTTTCCCAAGGGTATTAGTGTTAAGTGAACACAAACTGCCTCAGCTAGAGTTTGAACTCAGCTTGCCAATTCCATTCTCAGTACTGTTAGGCATCTTCCGCAACTCTTCACCTCTATTATGCCATAGAGCGGGCATCATAAAATCCTTTTTTAATCATTATTGTTGATATTTTGTTTTGTAGTTTGCATTACTCCCAAGAAAAGCTCCTCCTTAGAAGAAATTAAATGTGGTTGTTATTTAGATGAGCTGTCATTGGAAAACCTTGGTTATTATGAAGGAAAATCTGATAATCCCTCGAGATCCTTTTGAGGATGGTAAAACTTGACCCTAAAATGAAAACAAATAAGATCATTGGTCAACAACTAACATTGACTTCCTTGACAACAAATCTCCTTATGTTCTTCCTCCTAATGAAAAAAGATTTCATCTATTTTTTTTGTTTCTAAACCCAGTATGTTGTGTTCTCATGTCATCAAAAGGAAAGGTTTCTTGAAATAAATGAGGCACCTCTATTCAGCAGGAATCCCTGACCCTAGCTTTTCTGTGTGATTCTGGGATTATGCTTGTTATTTCTCTTATACCGGATTTCCAGCTCATGATAAATAGATGTCACAAATCAATATTCAATATACATGCCAACATTGAATGCAATTTCTGATTGTAGACAGCAGTGATGGAAATGGTTTTTGGGAACTAGATATATGGTAAGGCTAGGTTTTGGGAACTAGGTATATGGTAAGGCTGGGTTTTGGGAACTAGGTATATGATAATGTCACCATTAGTAGATATTGAATCTACAAAAAAAAAAATGGAAATTGAGAAGCAGATATACACCAATCCCTGTGTAGCAACCATTTCCATCACGGGTGGACAGTGAAAGATGCAAGCCATAATGATAACTTAATGGTTACTTTTGCTTCAATGATTTCATGTAATTTTTCTTTTCCTTCCAGCTGTTTTAGAGGAAATTCGTGTTGGCTTTGCTTGATCTTTGAATCTTCTCTTTCTTGATTTTGTTTTTGATATTATCTCATGACCTGCAATAACTGTTATTTTTGTTTAAGTCTTCTCAGGAGTGTATGATTTTAGTAGTAATAGGAATATTATAAAAAATGCATATCTTTTATAAGAAGGCAAATATATGTTGTTGCTAATATTTAATCAAAGAGTGCTCAACGCCTGACAATATGAAGATTATAAGGTTGGGCTTATATAATATCTAATAGTGAAAAAAAACAAACTTTTTTACGGACGACTATTAACATGGTGTTTCATGTCTAACGACATTCATCAGACTAGTTTTTTTTTCCATACAAATTTTTTGACTATTAGATATTATATATATGAATGAATGTATGTGTACATATATATCATCATCAGCCGTTATAAGTCCACTGCTGGAAGAAGGCCTTTCCCATCTCCTTCCATGACAACCTATCTTGTGCTAATCTCTGCAAAGTCTTACCGGCAAACTTTTCTATCTCGTCCCTCCATCTTGTGTTTGGCCGTTTCCTACTTCTTTTACTATACCATGGGCACCAATCTGTTAATCTTTTCCCCCATCTATTGTCATCTCTTCTCGCTAGGTGGCCGACCCATCTCCACTTTTGTTGTTTAATTAGTTGTATAATATCCTTTACTCTAGTCCTTTCTCTGATCCATGTTGATCTTTTTCTATCTCTTAGCGTTACCCCTAGCATTGCTCTTTCCATGGCTCTCTGTGCTATTCTAAGTTGGTTTTCAGCTCGTTTTGTTAATTTCCAGGTTTTGCATCCATAAGTCATGGCTGGTATTATCCAGCTGTTATATAATTTTTGTTTTAGGCACATTGGCAAGGTGCTCCTCAGAATGTCTCTATTCATACCAAATGCTTTCCAACCTATCGTTATGCATCGTTTTATTTCCAGTCATGGTCTTTCTCTAGCTTTATTACCTGACCTAGGTAGATGTATTCATCGACCTCTTCTAGTAACCTTTCCCATATCCTTCCATGACGACCTAGATTGTGCTAACCTCTGCCGAATGTGATGGTATTAAATAGAAATTTCTTTCTCCAATGATAGCAATGCTTATAACATTAACAGCACAAACAAGAAGAAAGTGTCCAATCATCTGAAAAACTCTTTGAATGTTAATGACCCTTCTCATATCTAAAAATTAATCAATGATGATCAAACCAGATTCCGGTTTGTTTTGATTTTGGTGTTTATTTACTTCATATGCAGACATTACAAAACTTACAAACATGTTTTTCAAGTTACTTTCATTATATATTTATATATTCATTTATATTTATTTTTGTTAAAGAAGGATTTTATAGAGAGATAAACAGAAGTTTCACATGTGTAAATATACTTTCATTTATATTTGTATATTTAAATAAATATTGTATACGCATATATTATCCCAAGCATTGCTCTTTCCATGGCTCTCTGTGCTATTCTAAGTTGGTTTTCAGTTTGTTTTGTTAGTTTCCATGTTTTTCATTCGTAAGTCATGGCTGGTATTATGCAACCGCTGTATACTTTACACTTTACGCACATTGGTAAGGTGCTAGAGAGAGAGAGAGAGAGAGAGAGGTAGGTAGGTAGAGAGAGAGAGACACACATGCATAACTACTCACAACTGTGTGCATTAGCAAAGAATTTTGATATTTGGCAGTGATAGGAAACCATTGTAAAAAAAAAAGGACAATACCTTCTCACCACTGAGGCCTGAAATCAATAACCATCCAATCAAATTTTTCAACCCATTCCATCAATTATCTACTGTCCAAAACCATTTTTCAGTAATCCATGTCAAAATATGGATGGCCAAGAAGTTAAAGGTATGACCAGTTAACACGTTCACTGCTACCTTGGATAACGCATCAGACAACGCAACAAGATAAGCACGTCCTCTGCTCAGTGCCGCAATGCGGAAACTGGATCTAGCCGTAGCTATTTACAGTGAGTGCAAAAAGTATCCAAAACATTTTTTTTAAATCTTAAAAGTGTAAAGGTCCCTGATGCAGCTTAACAACCGAGTCTCGGTTAAATGGTGCCCAGAAAAAATACAACTTGCCAATTCCTTAACAAAACGAGGAGCATCTGGAATTGAACTTTTACATGTTTACAAAAAGGAAAATTGCCAGAGGAATTTGTGTGATTGTGGTGTGAAGGTGTTCACGAAAGGGGTAGAATAAATCTCCTTAGAACCGAGGGCAGTCTAACCCTGTGATGGTCTGACCGTTTAGATCATTTAACTAAGTATCCTCAGAACAGTCTAATCCAATGAAGAACTACATTTGTTTTTTTAAAATGTCAATATGTTAATATATCATATGCAAAGAAAGATACCTCTCTTAATGATCAGTAGTGGAACTCTCCAGTTTCGGGAGTCCTCTTTCTGATATTTTACTGTGTTCAAATCAGTTTAGTGGTTTGGCGTCCTTGTGCGTAGTTGCCTAATTTGAGTGTAATAAAGTGAATTGAAGAATCTGGAGTGGATGCGTTATATCGTGTTATTTCTAAGTTGACGGTGAACAAGTGGATCTACACCTGGAAGAAAACGGTGGAAATGGAGAGAAAGAGAGAGTGGCAATTAGTTGTTTATTAGGACTGTTAACTTTGAGATATTTTTAAAAGCATTATCTATTTTCAGTAATTAGATGCCCAAGAACCTGAATAAAAATTTTCAATCTAATCGGTTCTCCAGTTCTAAAGTTCAATATTTTTAATATGTTGACATATGGTTATTTACATATAAAATGTGCAAAAACAATCAGATTGACCATAACTCACCATTTTTCAATTCCTGGGTTTTTGTCAACATTATAGCCAAATTTCAGTAAATCGGTCAAGATTTGAGAAATTTTCCCAATTATAAACAAATACAAGTTTTTGCTTATAAAATGTAAACAAACAATCGGATTGGCCAAAACTCACCATCCCTCAGATATAATCTCTCCACAAACCCACATACAAATATATCAAGGAATAACAAAGTTATCCAATTGAGCAAAAGGATACTACCACAACAGACAACGATAGCAAATGATAGTCCCTGGCTTTTTTCCACTGGGGACAAAAGCATAGTTCACTGATGCATTACATGTGTGTCTTGTGGCATGTTACATATTGCCTCTGATGTACATGTGCATTCATTCCATGGTTTTATTTATTTAGACAATATACAGCGATTGCAAAAGTATCTAAAACATTTTTAAAAATTCATTTTAACATTCTTATACAGAATTTGGACCAAAGATTAAGCAAAAAAAAGAACAAAACCTGAAATGTTGTATATACCAATTTTTAACAGCATTTGGCAACGTTTGTTTCTGTAATAAAACTATTTGGAATTTATCTCAAGAATTGATTTTTAAAAAAGGAATAATATGATGCAGTCTGACGTAAAAAAGAAAAAATATATTCCTCTTTCTTCACCCACTCTCTATATTCTACCTTTCTATCTTTACCAAAGCTATGAACCGATTCAAAAAAGTCTTAATGAAAAAACTTTTGCTATTCTTAGAACTGTCAACTTTCTTTGCAGTTAAAAATACAAAAAGATTAAACATTGAAAAGTTATGTACAAATATCAGAAATCTTTGGTCCAAATTGGCAATTTTGAAGGCAATTTTGAAATGTATTAGATACTTTTTGCACTCACTGTATATTGCCTTAAATAAAACCATGGAATGAATTCCCATGTGTGTCAGAGGCAATATGTAACATATGGTGTGTTGTTTGGCAGTGAACGTGTTAATTTTGGATACAATAATTAGTTTCTTGATAAAATATTTACATTTTTCTTTTTTACATCTGTGGATGAAACAGAATTTGCTATGATCAATTAGCATGTCTTTGGTTTAAGGGTAATGTTTATTATATCTGAATACACACCTTAAGAAAAATGTTAATATATTTCTAAAGTAAAAACAGCTTCTTATATACCATATATGCTGGCGTATAAATGGAGCCCAAAACTATAGTGTTAATTCAAGTTTAGTCCAATATCTGCTGGATAAGTCAACTCTCCAAAATAAGGCAGCACTGCATCCATCAGACTGTCAAGTGCATAGAGTGTAAACCAGTGTTTGCCACCCCCCCCCAACCACGAGTGGGTGATAGACCCATTACAGGGTCACAAGGTCAGGTATCATGTCTGTCTTACTTCGGCTATACAGACAATACCAGACGTCAATATGTTTTTGTTATGGCTAAAAATGCATCATTACAAAGATGCCAGCCAAAACAGTGGCTTTTATTTTCAGTAATGTCTTAATATATGATAAATACATTGTATATTTACTTTTTGGAGCCTTGGTACAAGTTTTTGAAGTGTATACAGTTGCCCAGTTGTCTAGGAATTAAATTTACACGATTTTAGCTGCTTTTAGCCATTTAAAATGGCCGTTAAGTAGCTAACTGGCTTTAAAATATTAGTGGATGGTACAGAAGCTTTACCCTCACAAAAGTCACAAAAGTGGGTGCTAGGCATAAAAAGGTTGATGACCACTGGTCTAAATAGTCTAATATGATCCATTAGGGAAAATAATTGATGCTTAAAGGGTCAACTTATCATCATCCAACTTATCATCATCATCAG
>VCCN01004568.1:8385353-8399675 GCA_006491835.1 Architeuthis dux | reverse complement strand
GAGTCTGAGTCTGTTTGTTGGGAGTAGAAAACTTTCATTCATATATGTATGTATGTAGTTAATTGTACTTTTGGGTATCAGATATTTTGCAGGGAATATAGCAACATAGTCTTATCTGAATAATTTATATGGAAGACTTCTTGAGAGTCTAGTAACCCAGACATGAGTTCAATGAAGCTTATACCCATATCGCCAATGAGACATAACAAATTTCTGTTTTCACATAGCCAGAATGTTAACAAAAAAGCGTTGGTGGAAGGAACTTTTATTAGATCAACGCTAATGACTCTGCATAATTTTCAAGCAGAAGATTTTGCACCAGAATGAGCAATGCTTAATTGTGTAAAACTCTGACTCTAGATTTCTCTTTTCTTGGAATCAATTCAGTATGATTATAGTCTTTCCCCTCATTGTATTGTGTTGACCAGTCCGCTTTAGTGGGGTGGTGCAAACAGGGCATTTGTCCCCTCCTGGATCAGGCCTTTTCAACTATGATGAGGGGGTTTGATAGTTGGAACCTTATAGTCAATAGACAGATAATTGTGCAGTACAATTGTTTTATGTAACTCCAACTCTATGTTCCCATATAAGAAGATGGTATTATTATTCATTGATAACAGGGTTGTAACTAAGATATATTCTGAATATATCCTTTAGGGCCCCAGCAGGTAATATACCCACCCCCCCTGAAAAGTGGCAGGAGATGCCTGGGACATATATGTCGAGGTTTCTAAGACTGTTGGGATATATATGGACATTAAGCATCTTAATAGATTAGTCTTAAAGGATTAAAACGACCATTCTAAACTTTTTTCAATGCTTGCAACCTTTTCGAGATTTCCAAATCATTCTTTCGGCCCTTAATATTAAGGCTAAAAAATTAAATTTCCAAAGGTCAATATTATAAGCTTGGTTTAATGTCAGATATTAACAGATTAAAAATGCAAACAGAAGATAATGTACTTAGAGGTCCTTTATTCAAATATTCACAATGACTGCAGTCAACCACACACGTGTGTCCTTCTGAGCTCTTTCTTCTACTTATAAGCACAATGCAATAATGGCTGCTCGTTGACCAGAACGTAAAACAGCACCCCCTAGTGGAAGTATTCTACCTAAGGGGAATAACACATGATACTTCCTTAACAAATATTATCAGTCCGTATCAAGCTTTTACTAATAAAACTGATTCGAGACACGAAGGAGAAAGAGCAAGAGGCGTACACATCAGCAATAAGTTTGTTTGCAACCCTCTTCTTGCACCCTCAAAAATTTCCTTACACACCATTTAATGGTGTGTGTACTCCAGGTTAAGAACCGCTGGATTAAAATAACAAGGAGACAAGCAATATGAAAGATGGAGGTTTCTATGACTGTTGGGATATATATGTCCCGTAGGTCGCTTTTAGAAGTCTATTGGGACATTTTAATTCAGGCATTAAGTTATCTTAATAGGTGAGTCTCCAAAGAGTTACAATTTCAAGGAGACAAGCAATATGAAGAGACAGAGGTTTCTATGACTATTGGGATATATATGTCCCGTAGGTCGCTTTTAGAAGTCTATAGGGGCATTTCAATTCAGGCATTAAGCTATCTTAATAGGTCAGTCTCCAAAGAGTTACAATTTCAAGGAGACAAGCAATATGAAGAGACAGAGGTTTCTATGACTCTTGGGATATATATGTCCCGTAGGTCGCTTTTAGAAGTCTATTGGGACATTCCAATTCAGGCATTAAGTTATCTTAATAGGTCAGTCTCCAAAGAGTGTCTTGCAACATGGCCATTTGCGTTTTGTAATGGTTTTTATATCTTTGACCTCTGCTTTTTCTCTAATATAATGTGCTGTCTTGTGATCTCTCTGTGTGATGTTAAGCATTATGCCCTCCTGTGCATGGTTTTCAGTTTGAGAGCCAATCTTTTGAATAGTCTGCAATAAAGATACAAGGTGATAAACAAAATGGGGACAAGGTCAGTTTATTTAGAGCTGCATTGCTCATGAAATTTACATTTATGGTGAAGGCTGGAAAATTTGAATGCACCATGTCATATTAACATTTTAAAAGAGGCACTGTGCGAGAGGCACTGTGTGAGATAGACATTGGTGGAAATAAGGCGGGTATGTGGGGGCGCAGCATATCGATTTCCAGGGCTTTTTTAAATGTCTCAAAATGGCCCCCGAAATTGGCCATATTTAATAATCACTGCAGACAAACAGACAAACTAATGTAAAATCTTACTATTATTAGAATCTGTCAACATAGGTTTCTACAGTTTTTAAGTCAGTCTGTCTATGTATGCATCACGCATACAAGTCGCACTAATGGAGCTAAAGGGCTGACATTTTAAACATTTACTCCTTATCATGTCTAGAAATTTCCCCCCAAAATAGGTTTTGAATGGGACCCCCTCCCATTCAATTTACAATGTAAGTTTATGCTAAATTGAACCCTGATTTGTGCCCGGCAGCATTCACACTTGTTTCTTGAAAATTCAGACATTCTTTTAGTGCCCAACAAAAGGTGAGAGAAGTAACTTATTCATTGAACACCCCTTTTTCCTGGTTATCCATACCAGCTGCTCCTACTGACTGAGCTACAAGAATTCTATGGCTTGGCAGAAGATCGTATCTAACCATAAACCACCCTTCTATCTTCCTTGATCTCCCTCTGCACCATATTTGTTATTGTTTATACTAGTAGTATTAGTAGGAGCAATATTTTCTTTATTTTTTTAAATGCATCCAGCAGCATCTCAATAATTTTGTTGGTAGGTCAATCTGTCGGTCGGTTCCAATTAAGTTAAACAACATGAAGTGGAAGGAATGGGGTAATGTGTTCTATTCTTAAATACAGGCGTTTTTCTTCTTTAATTTTGAAAATAAGTGGCAAGGGAAAAAAGTAAAGGGAAAGAGCAAAGCTGGAAGTGGCAAGGGAGTGAAAGTACAGGGAAAGGGCAAAGCTGAGAAGTCGCAAGGGAAGCATAGTAAAGGGAAAGGGCAAAGTTAAGATGCATAAGTAGCTGGAGAGATTAGGAAGGGGGACACAAGGATAACACAGGGTTGACAAATTAGTCATTTTCTGCAACATCTGGCTGATCTTTTCCTCAATTCAGCCAATAAAAATCTACCTTTAATCTTTAACACATTTCATAAGACGGCGGATGCATCTAAATTGAACTTGTGGTCTTGTTTTCTTAGAGAAAGCATTGTCAAGCATTATTACTGATGACTTTTGACAAGTATTTTCCTTCATCTTTGATTTTCAGTTGCATTTTATCGCTGCTTTACTCAGGTCGTCAATCTACACTGAGATCTGACCTTTTCTTTCAGTGTGTTTCAAGTATTTTTCATAGGTTAAAATAACTCCTGACTTTTAGTTTCATATACTGATGAGATTATCCTGCAAATGAAAATCTAATTGAAGGTTTAACCAGTTCAAAGCTGCTCATTTTAAGATGGAGAAAATTTTTAATCTAATACTTAAGTTCTGTGTTGAGAAAAAGAGAAGTTCATTGAACTTCTGTAAAATCTCTGTCAAATTTAATTATGATGCATGACTTCATAAAATATTTTAATACTATGAGATATTCAATATTCTGTCTTAGCATCGCATCCAAAAATCACGTTAGGGATGATCAATTAAAAAATTGGAAAAAAAAGTGTGATCAATGTGAGTTACATGAAAACGTTTTTTTTTTTAGACATCATCATCAGCCGTTATAAGTCCACTGCTAGACAAAGGCCTTTCCCATCTCCTTCCATGATGACCTATCTGAGAAAAGGAGAAGCTCATTGAACTTCTGTGAAATCTCTGTCAAATTTATGATGCGTGACTTCACAAAATATTTTAATACTATGACACTCAATAGAAACCGACACATAATTGTTTTTTGGCAGCATGCTGTGTTGGAGGTGATCAATTAAAAGGTTGGAAAACCGAGTGATCAATGAAAAAGTTACTTCTCTAGCAATGGCAAAATAGAGCAAATTTAAAAAATTTAATTTTAAAAATAATCGTTCCTAACAAAAATATTTCAGGGTAGAGGAAAACTGTGGAAAATAGAATTTTTGGAATTTCACAGATTTAGTTGAATTTCTATGAGAGTGTAGGACCAAATATAATAATATTTTTCAAAAAGTTCTTAAACTGATTCAAGAATGAAACCGTAGGTACTTTTATGGATTTATTCCAGAGTCTGTTTGGTCAAGTTTTGGTTTTAACCCAACAAACAATGATGAATTTGTAAACCCCCCAGAAGCTCTAGGTAAGGCAACTAGTACACATGAGTACATAATGATAGGTACACATATAGATGTGTACTTATATATACATGGGCATTCAACATAGGTCCCTGCTTATGGAGACAAGGTCAGTATCTTTACAGATGCAATATTTACAAAAAAACAAAAACAATGTCATGTTCATGAGTAGGACAAAAAGACAGATTACACAATGTCTTACTGACATTGGAGCGGAGAAAGTATGGCAGACAGATTCATTGTCCAAGAAACTTACAAGTTTTGATGAAAAAAAATAAACTAGAGTATGAACTGAGCAGTACAATTACAAAACTGTGTTCCTCTATATGAGGTAGATGATGACGTATTGTATGACTTTGAGACTTAGTATCAGCATGGGAGCTTGTTAGTCTATTTGTCTGGAGTTCAGTTTATTTTTTCCAAAGAGTTGGAAGCACGTTGGCGCCAGAGAGAGACAAAAAGGAGAAAAGTTGGTAAAAGTAAGTCTCTATGGTTTATGTCCTTTGTTACATACCCAGTGATTCCATAATGCACAAAGAATGGCACAGATATGTCGAACACTATTCGCACAAGACTTAGGTTGTTTTTCCTTTTGCAGTTTTTAAAAGGATTATTACAGGCGTCCCTCGGTATAATGCAGTTCGTTATTGCACGATTCTTGATATAATGGGGGTGGGTTGTGGACCCCAAGAATTTTTGCTTATATTATCTTGTCGCCCACTCTGTAAATAAAAACAGAATGTCATCAAAAGACTTAGTTAACCATTTTTAGGGAACCCCTAAAAATATTTTAGATATCAAAACAACCTTTTTGTATGTTAAACTAGACCTAATTACAAGATATTTTCAGTTGCAAGTTTTCTGAAATTTCTTTTGTTTATGGGGACAAAACCCTCTCTGACGAAGTGATCATATACGGTGCTACGCCCAAAAATGGAAAATATAAAAAAATTAAAGTGGAAAGTTAAATAAAACATAGAATTAAAGAATAATATTCAATATAATGAATATATACAAACAATTGATATTGACAGAAATGTTATGCGGGCTAATTTAATGGGGTTTGGTATGCCTCAAAACAGTTTCTGTCTTTCTTCAAGCACAAGTGTACTTTGCAAAGCTTGCAGACCACATTGGTATGGATTATGTTGTCTTTGTGACTACAATATTTGCATGGGGCTGACGGGTCCTCAGGTGATCATATATAGTCACAGGGTTAATGTGAATAAAATAATAAATTTCTTCAATTTGAAATCAATCAACATATAATTACATGGTGTTTTACACATAATTTATTTGATTTTGTGATGAAAACAACCATTTTTTTCATTAGAGAACTTATTTAGGCACTAATAATTGGTTTTGATTATTAGCAATTCAGTTGTAACACGGTTCTTTTTCTTGAATTCAAACATCCGCGTTATAGAGGGGGACTAATATATTATGATTTTTTTTGCTTGTTTTCACCAAACTTTATCAGTAATAATAACTATTAGAGACCATCAACCAAAACTGTCAACATCGGTTTCTTTAGTTTTTAAGTGGTTCTGGCTGGCTATGTCATGTGTGCAGTCCACAACAATGGAGATAGGAGGTTGAACATTTAAACATTTACTCCTTATTGTGTCTAGAAAAAAACTTTAAAAAAAAAAATAATAATGATATATTTCCAGGGTGGCGATGGGGCACAAAAGGATATATTCAGCAAAGGCTTACTCTTTATTTCTGATTGCACGTTTATGCATGCCCACCCCTTCTCAACTTTGGACAAAACCTAGGCCCCAGACCTCTAACTCAGATATTCAGAAACCATATTCCAACTAGTCATTTATTTTGATAAACTCAAATCTTACAAAAACTCTTGGAAAAACACCACAAACACGGTTGTCGGGTTTAGATTTGTTGAGAAGTGGAAGCCACATCGGGTTGAAATCCGCACTTGTCTGGCTAATGCATTTAGTCAACATTTTGAAGTGAGCTGCCTCTTTGATTTTTCTCTGTGTCCAACAATGTTCTCTGTCGATAATCTGGACTTCCTCCCAAAGAGACCCGACAGGACAAAGACACAAAAACACCCGGGCCATTTGCTATAAGGGCTACCGACATAATTTCTGTTTAACCTATCACACTTGGATTTTGCACCTGAAGGAGGCTGAAGAATGGATCGGCCGAAACGTTGTGTTTACAACACAAATAACAAGAAGGAGTTCAATCGTCCAAAGAACCATTTCAATATTTTGTTCTTTGTTTAGTAATAAAAATAATTTACAAATTCTGCAATTTTTATTCTTCAGGGATGTCTTTTTGAGTAGATTACTTCTATTAATTTATTATTGTAAATGAGTAGATTAAATGAATCGTGGTATATTTCCAGGGGGATATAAATGGACCCTCTTACGGATGCCCAAGTTCACAATTTATTTTTCACTTTTTGGGAATAGTGTGCTCTAGTTCTCAGACACAAAACTTGAAAACATTCATTTTTATTTCTCATTTATGAAGGTAGTGTATTTGAGTCATGATATCCTCTTGTCGATTTGTTAACAATATCACTGACTAATGGATTTCCTTATATTCCATTCAGTCCTTCCAGCAGACAATATTTGATTGCTTTTATTTTTGCTCTCAAATAATTTTGGTTGACTTGGCTAACGTTAGCAACATTTGATCGATCAGCAAATATAGTTTCTTTATATGAATGAAAAATTGTACTTTTGTCAAAGGTGAAAAGATATGTTGCTTATTTTAACTTTTACATTTCTATCAGTTCTGTTTGTTCAATTCATGACATCAAATTGAATTCTTGTTCTGTGGCGGCTTGGCAAAAAGCGATTGTCCCCAGTTAAATATGCAAACAAATTCAAGGTGTGAATTGTGGTCATACTAGAAACTGAATTTGCAAAGTGAGTTCAAATTGAGATTGAATCATTGAAGTCAATGATATGGTAAGGAAGAAATACATGAATCAAGATGACTCTGTTCCCCATTCCATCAAGAGTTATTGATAGCGGAGTTAAGTTGAAGAAATGTCCATGACAAGTAACCATATTAACAGATGGGCCTCTTAGACCCCTGGTTCTCAGACGTTTTTGCTGGCACCCCCCTTCTCGACTTTGGACAAAACCTAGGTCGCAGACCTCTAACTCAGACATTCAGAAACCATATTCCAACTAGACATTTATTTTGATAAACTCAAATCTTACAAAAACTCTTGGAAAAACAGCACAAAAGGTAGTGTTAGTTGTTTGCTTGTTTGTGAGATTGTTTATTTTTTAATAGGGTTTTTATTCATGGAGCAACCGACTGTGACAATGCCAGTTTCATGTCCCATTCTGCATTAAGTCTATTGCGCAGCTTAGTTTTTATTAGCGTTAAAGCTGAAAATCCAGCTTCGCACAAATATGTTGTCAGAAATGGAAGTAGAATCTTCACAGCTTGCAATGCAAGGGCTTGAAACATCGAATTGCTGACCATCTTTAAGCAAAACTCCAAATACTTTGAAGATTCAAACACTGGCTTAAGAGTCAAGTCGTTATTTAAATCAATGAAGTCCTCTTGCAAAGAATCAGGAATAGACTGAGTACTAGCCATAAATGGTGACACAATCCACTCATACTTAGTGTCCTCAGTTTAGTCCTTGAAAAAGTGGCTCGAAAAGTTGAAGCTCAGTTTCTGCAAATGCTTTTGTATCACATCCCTCTCATCCTTGGTAACTCCCTCCCCAGTCTCATCATTGTCAATAAATGCTTTTTTAAAGTGGGGAAAACCTCAAAATCACCTCTTAGTAATTTTGCATGCCACAGCAAGAGTTTTTCTTGGAAAGCGTGTATGGCAGAAGACGTACTGTGGAATTAATGAAAGAAATAGAAAGCTGTCAGCATCTTTAGCGCAGACTGTACTTCAGAAAAATAGCTTTACTTCACACCATTTATGATTTTTGGCAGCTGCTTTCCTTGAAAGAATTCTCATTCATTCAGATTTTCCAGGCCCACCTAGATATCCTTTCAGCCCCCCTTTGAGAACCACTGTCTTAGACCATAATGTCAGCTAAGAGAGATTAATTATGAAGACACATGAGTAAAAAAGATGTAGGTACAGCTGAGAAAAAGAGAACGTCAGATATGTTCAAGACATGAAGCAGAATGAAGAGAGACCACCCCTGGCTCCTGATTCTTGCATGTGTGAATTTATACTTCAGCACCCTGCATTCTTTTTCAAGGGTGCCAAGATTTTGTGCACTTAGTAACTTTGGAAGCCTGTAACTTGTTCATATGACTGAAATTTACATGTAATTGAATGACAACACTGTGGCAATATTGCTGTCTGCAATGGTCCAAGGGAGACCATTATGCTTATATTGATAAAACAAGAGACGTTCTTCGTGATTGGAGGGGCGAAAAGGACTTGAGAGGACTGGACAGTTTCACTTGACTACTACGTGTATTGTTGCAGGAATAAAACCTCTTATCATTTATCATTACCTTATACTCTTGTTGTTGGTGATTCACATCTACATTATAACATGACAAACACAACTCCAAAATTTAAATACACTATCGTTTGGCAATCTGAGTCGTCTTCAGTGGCAGCACTAGTGTACTGATGGGGTGGGGTGGGGTGGGGTGGGGGTCCGGGTCCGCCGCGGGTGACACCATCAGAGGGGTGACACCAAGATGACTGCCTAAAAAAAATTCATATAGTTTCTTTGTAATTCATTTTTCTAATGAAACATCCCAGTATAGCCAAGTCGAATTTCACCAAAGAATGGTCAAACCTGGAAGTATATACACCATAAACAAATTTGGTACGAACCGAAGCAGGATTTTATGTACAATAACAGCAAAAAAAACCAAGACATGAACTGTTGGGGAAATTTTGTTATAAGCACAAATGTAAAAGGTGTAGTCCGGAGGACAGCAAAGCCTACCCGGCACCCCCACCCCCAGGATCTCATGAATAGGGTACCAAAATGTTCCTTTGGATGTCCTCTTTCAGAAAAAAGATGTTCCCAAGAAAAAAAGTTAGATATCCCGGAAAGAGAGCAATTTCGGGTGATGGGGGGGGGGGTGACACCATGAGTTACCACCCAAGGTGACACCAACTGAATGGCAGGACAAACTTTTTGCCTGGCAAACAAAATCACCTACAAAGTCCTAAAGGTTAAGTAATCAACCAGAAAAAGACAAAGATTCTTTTTCTCTATTGACTATGTCCTCACCTTTAATACTTGATCACTTCATCATTTCAAATTGAAAGAGTCCGTAATTTTCATACCTATAAAACAAGCATTGATATTTTTCCATATGTCATATTTACCCCATTTCCATTCAAAGGAAAAGTTAAACCATTGTTCACATTGTCAACACCTCTCCATTTCAACCAAGAGTGTCCAGAAACACCCTCCTAAAATTACAACTATCATATTGTGTGCCTATCATTCGGACAGTCACAGATCATTGCAACTCAGTGTATTAAAAAAAGTTATTTTGACAATGATTTTATCAGTGACATAGTGTTGTGCTACATTAGTCTCCCTCAACATAATTTAATATATAAGCCTGCCTTTATCTGTAGAGATGGCATTAATGTTATACTTAGTGGTCGACAACAAATAAATTGCAAGATAATATCTTAAGTACATACATGATCATGCTCCACAACATTCTGATTAAGCCATAGATTTTCATTGTTATTTCAGGTATATTTTCCTAATTTTGTCAGATATTAGTTTACAATACTGTCTTCATATAAACAGAAATTAACAAAACTAGCTAACAATAGGATTAAATAAATCTTATACAAATGTACTCCGTTGCCACCTTTCTTCGGATATAACCTCTTAGGGATTCAGGTGAAGCTGTGAAAAAGGGCCATGAATTAAAATACACATGTGTAAACAATTGGGCATCTTGGATTTTATTTCTCATGTCGACGAATAAGAGAGAGACCCCTTTTCAAAACATGCAAAATAAAAATGCAAGATATGTAAATCGCAAGCCCCTTTTCTGGGTGGATAGGTCTCTGCCATGGTCTGCATATTCTATTTCTCTAGTCTGCTTGCACTCTGTGTCCCTTCTCAGTATTTCAGCTGGTCTGCCCAAATAAATAGTTTGTTTTTTTCCTTTGTCCTGTCAGACTCAATTTAAATTTCCCATTCTTGTCTCCCACTTGAGAGGCCACTTCAGATTCCAGCATTATTCAATGCCACCCATGCTGTATCTTATTACAAATGTAATATAGGAACTGGCAAACAATTTATCTGTTTGATTTGTCTCTGGTTTCCAGCCAATTGGCATTGGTGATATGACAATCTCATTGTAGATCTTCAACCATTACGTTCACATCTCAGTTACATTTCTCATACACTTGGCAAACATATGGTGACAGCCAATGATATTTGAGATCAAGAATTTTGAATCAATCTCTAAGCTGAAATTAAGGCATAATGAATACATCATGTAATGATACACTGAATGAACAATGATTTTTATTCTATAATTGGGCAAGTATTCTCATTTCCATAAATGTATTCTTCAGCCTTTCCATAGTCATTTTCAGGTGATCTTTCGGTTTAGGTCACTGGGAGTTGCAGATCATTTTGACTTCATGAAACTATTGCCGAAAAATAATTATGGATGGAAAGCATAAATTTCAGAAATAAAGGGGACACCATTGAAAGCAACTAGTCCGACATTAAAACCAAATATCTATTTAATTTAATATTTAAACATGGAAAGAGATTTAATGACTGTGATAGAATAGGTTTGATTGGTCAAAAAATAACTACAGTCAAGCACTATTAAAACACTATGCGAATTACCATTCTGACAAATTAAAAAAGACTTTACACTTATATGAAGCCTATATGGTCGTATTTTTAGAACAGTGCAAACCAGTCGACCTAGATATATGCGAAAACAACTGGAAAGACAAACTCTGTCCAAGTATAAATATTATGTGAATGGTATTCCCAGATCAGACTATACAGAAAATCTATTTTAATTCCATTGGGCAGCTGACATTGCATTGGACATTATGACTACTGAAGCCTCTTTAAGAGATTCAATTTGAAACTATGTTTGACCAATTAAAAATAATTTAATAATACTCACACCAAAAAAACGCTTACAAGATGTTCACGTTCTAACAGTTAAGATGTTGAAAACGGACATTACGATTACTGAAGCCTCTTAAAGAGATTCAATTTAATTGGTTTAATTTGAAACTGTTTGACCAATCAAATATAATTTAATAATGCTCTCACCTACAAAACACTTATGTGATGTTCACGCTCTAACAGTTAAGATGTTGAAAACGGACATTACAACTACTGAAGCCTCTTTAAGAGATTCAATTTGATTGGTTCAATTTGAAACTATGTTTGACCAATCAAAAATAATTTGATAATACTCACACCTACAAAACACTTGCGAGATGTTCACGATCTAACTGTTAAGATTTGATAATGGCCTAAACGGCCACAACATGTACATCAGAAGACATACACCAATACACAAGATGTTAATTTTAAAATTTTAAGTTTTTAAAAAAGTTTTAATAATTTATAACGTCTAGAACACCGTAATTGAAAATAATTTTCAATATTTTTCTCCCAGGAAGATACCCAAGCATGCCACAAGGACCCCGATGGGCTGTGGTTCTCTGAACTTTTCGAAGAACAGATACTACACTTTGATCTTAGCCAAAAAGCTGAAAAGCCCTCTTCAGTGTGGTCTTTATCATGACGTGATAGATATAGATGGTAGTTGTTATACATATTAATAATATAGATTTTGCCTGTGAATTTCAGGCAATATTTAAAAGGATTTTTGTTGAATCACTTCTGGTTCATCAGAATTAAACTTGATCAATGGTGGGGATTAACAGCCCCCGCTCGGCTAAATGATTCAAATGAACTCTGACCTCTTTAGGGTAATGAGTGGAAGTATAATGTTGATCAGGTCGTGACATTTAATTAAGCCTGCTGTCTTAAATACCTAATAAGGAAATTCATCAAGCTAAATATACTGGAGAAGAATTACATGAACGCTCCCTATTCGGACAGAAAGAACGCATGTAAGCATTTCTATTAGAAACAGTAAACCTAAAACTGTCAACATAGTCAACATAGGTTTCTTCAGTTTATAAGTGATTCTGGCTAGCTATGCATGTGTGTGTGTCAAGCATACAGGCCTAACCAGCTAGAGGGCTGAACATTTAAACATTTATTCTGTATTATTAATAATCCTTCTGTTGCTTCAGAATTCTCCCACTAATCTCTATTCCTTGGCTTATATAGCTCCAATATGGTGCCCCCCCCTCCACTAAGGGTGATAATTCCTGCTGCCAGTGCAGTCTATCTTGAAGCCTTCAAGGGCATTAACTCCAAACAGCTAATTATCAATTTCCTCATCCTTTGTTCTTTGAAATGCTGAATAATGTCCGGGGGGAAAAAAGAATGTGTGGGCGGGAGAGGAACCGTAGACTCTTTGAGTTAAAACTTAATAAGTAGAATCTTTTTTTTTGTGTAAGGGCATGATTTGGATCTGGGCTCGATTCTGCTCAGGATGCTATACTGTCGGGTCACTGCTCTGACAGGGTCAGCAGAACCCCGTAATCAGCGTACATCTAATTAATGTAGGAGTGTCCAGGGTCTGTACTTAAAGTTGCAGACAGACATACTGTCATGAGGATCTGTGCCTACAGACAGCTGCACTATCATGCGAGAGACGCAACTTATTCATTGATCACCCCTTTTTCCAATTTTTTAATTGATCACCCCCAACAAGGCATGCTGCCAAAAGACGTCGGTCACGTGAAGGTTTGTATTGAGTGATTAACCTGACTTTTTTAATTCATACCAAACAGAAAATAAGAATTAATTGAATTAATAAAGAGAATGTTTTCTATTTCTTTTGTACAGAGGTGTTTGGAAATAAACTGAGATTGGGTGTCTTGGGTCAACAGGGTCTTGGTTATTTATGTTAATTAATCAGTGTAAAACTCTCTTTTATATGATTGCCACCAAACTTGAGCATACATTGCATTGCTGGCTTCGTTTGATTTGTGTGCTATGTGTGTGGAAGGAGCAGACACTTAATCAACAATCCCCAAATCTTTATTATTATTATTATTATCAGATGAAGTGTTGTAATCCAATCTTTTATTAATATTGACTACTTGTTTTTAATGCGAGTTGCTGCCCTTGGACTGACGTGACGGAAGTTTACTGGCCGACATTATTATTTAGTCAGGACGAGAGAGAAGTGAGTGAGTGAATGAAGATGAACGGTGTTGTATGACATGAAGTGAGACCTTTACAATTGGAATTAATTGCTCTGTTTTCACAGTGAAGTTCTTGTTTTGAAGTTCCGATTCCTCATACTCCACATCCTTCCTCTCTAACTCTTCTTTAATAATCTGGGCCTACCGTGCACCCCCCCACCCCATGATCCTACATTTAGGGTACCAAAATGTTCCTTAGGATGTCCTCTTTCAGAAAAAAGATGTTCCCCCAAAAAACAAGTTGGGAAGAACAACCTCATTTTCATTAAAAAAAAACAGAATTTCATATCTTGTCTCCCAGTTGACATATCTGAGTACTTTAAAGGGTTAAATCATGGTTTTCAGACATGATTTAACCCTTGTATGTTCACAATTTGTATCTGTTGGGCTTCCTTTTCTTCTTGTTGATAGCTGTGGCATTGGCACTATCAAATTCATTGCAATATTCTTCCAGATAAAATTTACCTTCATCTTAATTCTTAGTTGTCTTTATACAACTATTAATTCAGACCATTTGTTCCTACAGCAATGAATAAACATCACAATCAGAATTTATATGAGTGGCCGCACATGATAAGTGTGCAAGAACCATTTTTAAAAAGATATTTTCGTTATTTTTAGAGCAACAATGCTCAGGATTTTTATTTTGAAGCTCTGCATTATGATTCATAGAGTGTCCAAGCTTTAAAAAACATTGAGCATTGTAGCTCCAAAATTAATGAAAATATAAACTTTTTAAAAATGGTTTGTTGGGCACTTTTCATGCGCGGCCACTCATA
>VCCN01004568.1:8369780-8384391 GCA_006491835.1 Architeuthis dux | reverse complement strand
TTTTTTAATTGATCACCCCAACATGGCATGCTGCCAAAAGTCCTTGGTCACGTAACGGTTTCTAGTGAGCGATTAACCAGACCTCTTTCTCTTAACATTTATTGGAATAATTTTGATGCCTCAAGTGTTTTAAATTCTGCGATAGAATATTTTTATTATTAATTTTTGAATAATTTTCTTAATCCTATTGTTGAGTTTTATTGCAATGTTCTATGACAAAACACTCTTCAACTGTTTGTAAAGAAAAGGCTTCTAATCAGACTTGAACCTGTATCCCATATTTTGGAAGCTCATCTTGCATCAGTAATAAATACTATAATGTACAAGAATGGCTGCTGTAGGGTCAAACTCCACTCCTACTTCTATTCCGACTGAAGATGATTACTGCAACTTTTGTATTGTATATATAATAAATAAAGAATTATAAAGGTCCTATGATTATGGAAAACCCTCCCAAATCTTTGTTTCTAAAGCCAAGCCATTCATTTGTGTCTGTGATATTCTAGAAATACACTCATTTGGATTACTCGAAATAGAAATGTTCTTACTGTTCGGATTAATTAGTTTCTCAGACAGAATTGAATTTGCCTCATTAACCAAAGTGAATATTTATGGGATTTTGATGACATTCTACGTTCTTGAAATGATTTCAAAGTTGGATAGACTCAAGGCAATTAGCTTATATTCATTTTCCATTTAAAAAAAAAGATTTCATCCTTGCTAAAAATTTGACTCACAATGCTGAGAATTAATTAGTCCTTTGTTTTTTTTCATACATTTTAGGTAATGTAAGGTTGGTATAATGACAGATATTAACAGATTAAAAATACAAACAGAAGAGGTACTCACAGATCCTTTATTCAAACAATAATGACAGATATTCACAGATTAAAAATACAAACAGAAGAGGTACTCACAGATCCTTTATTCAAACAATGACCGCGGTCAAGATTCACACACGTGTCTCCTCTAGCTCTCTGATCTACTAATGACAATAACAATATGGCTGCTCCTTCACCAGAATGTAAAACAGCACCCCCTTACCAGAAGTGGATAAGTGCTCTCATGGCTAAAGGTAATAACTCAAGATATTTACTTAACAGGTAATGTGTCTCTTAGTGAGCTACCATATATTTTGGCGGATAAGGCGACATTCAGATAAGACGAGACCCAAATTTCAGTCTAGATTTCATGGTTTTAGCTTAGCATTTAGTCACTGTTTTTGTATGGCCTATAGGACGACTCCATTTATTGGGGTGATTTTTGTATACTTCAAGTGTCAAGGCGTTGAAATATACAGAACTTCTCATTCCAAAATTGAAGGTTTGTCTCTCATTTTTAAGGCATTCAAGAGAGATTGTTTCTCTTTGTAGCTAAAAGTCCCTCCTGAACCAACATATTTGTCAACATATTTCCTCACCTTTGTTTTTTGAGAAACCTTCAACCAAAGCTGTCAACATAGGTTTCTTCAGTTTTTAAGTTGATCTGTTTTTGTTTCTAAAATCTTGTTCAGAATTCTTCAAGGAGATTAAAAAATGAACTCACATTGCTATATGGAAGAGTTGCCAAACTAGTAAGTTAATTCCCCCACCCCCCTCTGCTCAGAATCCATAATGGCCTCTGCAATCTCAGGGATTGAAAACAGATTTTGTGCAGTACCTTATAAAAAGTTACGATAGGTACTGTACATACATACATACATAGCCAGCCGGGTGGACCAACTCGAAAACTGAAGAAACCTATGTTGGCAGTTTTGGTGACAGTTTCTAATAGGTCCATGTATTTTTTTTTTCCATTTCCAGGTTAAATTTTTGGTTTTTGGTTTTGATTTCCAAGCATTTTTATAGTATTAAAATCTATTTCATATGCCTCATAACGATAGGTTGGAAAACATTCGGTATGAATAGAGACATTTTGAAGAGCACCTTGCCAATGTGCTTAAAGCATACAACGGTTGAATAATACCAGCCATGACTTACAGGTGCGAAACATGGAAATTAACAAAATGAGCTGAAAACCAACTTAGAATAGCACAGAGAGCCATGGAAAGAGCAATGCTAGGAATAACTCTGAGAGATAGAAAAAGATCAAAACAGATCAGAGGGAGGACTAAAGTGAAGTATATTATACAAATAAGCAGCAAAAATGGAGATGGGCTGGTCACCTAGCAAGAAGAGATGATAATCGGTGGGGGGAAAAGACTAACCAACTAGTGCCCATGAGAAAGTAAACACAGTAGGAAAAGACCAGATACAACATGGAGGGACAAGATAGAAAAGTTTGCCAGTAAGACGTGGCAGAGGTTAGCACAATCTAGGTCGTCATGGAAGGAGATGGGAAAGGCCTTTGTCCAGCAGTGGACTTATAACGGCTGATGATGATGATGATTATTATTAGAAATGATGATATTTTTCTTTGCACAACAAATGATTGTGTGTGTCTGTCACACAATTTTTCGGCATTGATCAACGCTATTCTGTCAGACAAAACAAATATTTGCTTCCAACAACGATGCAATAGTTACGCATCTGTCATCTTTGACCTCAGGTGATTAATGATAAGTAATGAGAGGAAAGACTAAACAATGCTTCCTCAGTGGAAGAAACCTCAAGCAAGTTCCTTCACGCGGGAAAACAAAAATTCTCTTTGAAGAATGGGATGTAAAATGTTTTCTCACCTGATTTATTAAATATTTATCACCATAGTAAGTTGAACTAGAAAGCACTCAGAGAATGCATACCTATGCCAAAGCCATACACTAAGTAAAAGCTGAATGAAAATTGGTTTATATATAGCAGGGGTTCCCAACCTTTATTGCATCATTGCCCACTTTCACATGGAACATTTTCCCACCACCCACTTGTATAGTAAATATTCAAAAGCATACCAAAAATGTTTGGTAAAAGTTTGTTACTGGTTCGTAAACTGACTTTTTATGATGTAGTTAAAAATACCAAAGGGAGGTATCAAATAATGCTGACTTTTTTATACGGCTTCTTTGCACATCTTTTTGGAGGGTAGAATATGTGGAAATACCATCTTAATACTCAAAATCCTATATCGCCCAACAACATTTCCAACCGCCCACCATTTTCTATTCAGTTGAAACCGCCCATCGGTGGGTGATATTGCCCAGGTTGGGAAACCCTGATATATAGCTACGATGCAAGGGAGTTAACTGTGTAAGTTTTGATTTTCCATATTCAGACTATTGTCTTAATATATGAAAAAATAACTCCTTAGCCTACTCTTCCACAAAATGTCATTGAAATCCATTGGAGATATTGTGTGTACAAACAGACAGACATGAGTGAATACATCTTTTGGGATATTATCTTTGTATATGAAAAAATATCTCTCAATCAAAGAAAATTCTGGGATCCTACCCAAAATTTAATCAATGGTTCCTTAGACAATAGTCCATCCTTCCAAAAATGTAATTGAAATTCATTGAAAACTTTTGGAGATATTGTGTAGACCAACAGACAAACATGAGTGAATACATATAAATATATGAAAAAATATCTCTCAATCAAAAAAGAATATTCTTAGCACACCCTTCCACAAAATTTGATTGAAATTCATTGAGAACTTTTGGAGATATTGTGTGGAAAGACATAAAGCTATGATGCAAGAGGAGTCAGTGGCGGGCCTATGGTTGGTGTCACCCGTGCTCACTTCCCAGGATATCTAGAATTTTGGTGATCTTCTCCTATTAATACTATTTATTATTCATCATTATTCTCCCGTATTATTGAATGTGATGGAATCTAACAATTCTTTAGTTTTCAATTTTTCAGATGAAGTGGAAAAGTATCTCTCAATCAAAAAGAATTCCAGGATCCGCCCCAAAATCGTACTCTTCCCTATCCCATTTACGAACCTTCCACAAATTTACTTTGAAGATAGTGTGTGGACAGACAGATCTTTCATTAGAAAACAAGAATTACCAAAAAAATATATGAAACATTTTTAGGCAGTCATCCTGGTGTCACGCCCACCTCGGTACGCCACTGAGAGAAGTAACAGTGAAAAATTCCTTGATCCGCATCAGAATTTAATCACTTATTCCTTTCGCCCATGGCCCACCCTTCCAGAAAATTTAATTGAAAATCATTGGAAACTTTTGGAGATATTGTGCGGACAAACAATAGTGGATGCATATACCTCTTCAAATTTTGTTGGCATAGTTAAATAATTGTAGTGCATTAGTCCGTTTTTAGTTTTGTATCAAATTTTACAAAGTGACTAATGAAAACTTTGTATTATTTAGCAGTGATTTGTAAAGGTAACGGTCACGAGGTCAACCAAAATGTCTTTCTTAATTAATTTTCATCTCCATATCTTGCATGTTAATTTTACTTAATTGAAATTTTCAATCTTTGAAAAAATTGTGTGTGAAAGACATATTAATTTTGTTAAATCAATATCTCTCATTTCAAAATTAGAAAAAATATTGGAAATTTGTGAAAATTATTTTTGTCAATATTCTTAGGTTTCTTTATCCTTGTCTTGTCGGATTTGGGTTTGTTGAGTAGCGGAAGCCACATCCGGTTGCATTCTGCACTTATCAACCCGATGTGGCGTCAGCTACTCAACAAACCCAAACCCGACAAGACAAGGATAAAGAAACAGCCGAATCCTGCATTATAAGGTTACCTCCTTTGAAATTAAAAACTTCTGTTTACCCCATCACATTCGGATAATACACATGAGGAATGCCAATGAATGGATCGGCCAAAACATCATGTTAACAACACAAACAACATGGAGTTCAATTGTCCGAAGAACTATTTAAATGTTAATGATTCTTCTCAAAACTATTATAGTAATAAAATACTATTTTTAATAAATTAAGTAATATTTTAATAAAATAAATGTTGAATATTAAAGTCACATTTAATTTATTAATAATACATAAACTATTTCCTAGATTACAGATATATCTAGAGAATCTAGATGTTTCATGTAAAAAATGAAAATAAAGTTGGCAACACTGCCCTCGCTAGATCTTCACACAAGAAAAGAACTAGTGGATCTATGTTCTGACTTTCAGGCTTGTTATCTTTACGTTATTTCATTTTTGCAGTGTTTTTAGAAACTGTCAACCAAAACTGTCAACATAGGTTTCTTCAGTTTTTAAGTTGGTCTGGCTGGCTATGTATAGCACGAACCGGCCACACCAATGTGGCTAGAGGGCTGAAAATTTCAATATTTACTCGTTATTATATCTAGAAAAAAAAACGTTTTCTGCTTTTTGAAAATTTCCACACTAAATAGGTTTTTAGTGTGGGTTTCAATTTGCAATGTAAGTTTATGCTAAATTGATCCCTTAGTTTGTGTTTGGCAGTGTTCACACTTGTTCTCTTTGGAAATTTGGGCTTTTTTAGTGATCACTGCTCAACAAAAGACGAGAGAATTAACTTATTCATTGATCACTCCCTTTTCCAATTTTTTTAATTGATCACCCCCCAAAACGGCATGCTGCCAAAATTGGTCGCACGACGGTTTCTATTGAGCGACAAACCGGTTGTTTTCATGTTTGCCATTTGCCCATATCTTGGATCGGCTGCATCAAACAAAATCCACTTTTCTTTGTTCCTAATGCGATAGAATGTTGAAGCCGTTTTGTGTAAGAATATAAAAACAACACTTAAACAGTTAAAAAAACAGAGAAAATCATATTGTCTTTTCAATCGTGTTAATTAAATTTGCATCCAAGTAGTTTGATCGATACATTTGAAACATTTTGCTTTAACTTGAAGATGGCAAGGTTAAAGTTTGCTTAGCAAGCATTCTTCACTGATTAAATTTATTGTACCTATTAAATTATAGTTTTTAATTAATTAATTCTAAAAGTACGTTTCCACCTCACTCTGAACTTCAATTAAAATCTCTTGTTTCTTCAACCCAGCCATCCTAAAACTAAGAAATGAAATATGCTTTGTCTTGAAAAATATTTGAAAATCAATTCTGACATTCTAGGGTATTTAAAACGTTAGATTTTCAATATTAGAAGCCGTCAACCAAAACTGTCACAAAAACTGTCAGCCTAGGTTTCTTCAGTTTTTAAGTTGGTCTGGCTGGCTATGTATGTATGTATGTATGTATGACGCGTACATGCCGCACCAATGGCGAAAGAGAGCTGAAAATTTCAACATTTACTCCTTATTATGTCTAGAAAAACATTTTTAATGGAGGGTTCAATTTGCAATATAAGTTTCTGCTAAATTGTTTTTTGAAATTTCAGACTTTTTTAGGGATCACTGTCCAATTAAATACGAGAGAAGTAACATATTCATTGATCAACCCTTTTTCCAATTTTTTAATCGATCAATGGAGCTAGAGGGCTGAAAATTTCAACATTTACTCCTTATTATGTATAGAACAAAATGTGCCTGGCAGCATTCTCGCTTGTTTTTTTTTATCACAAAAGATGAGAGAAGTAACTTATTCATTGATCACCCCTTTTTCCAATTTTTTAATTGATCACTCCTAACATGGCATGTTGCCAAAATATGTTGGTCATGTGACGGTTTCTATCGAGTGAGTAACCAGACCTGTCTTGAAAAATATTTGAAAATCAATTCTGACATTCTAGGGTATTTAAAAAGTTAGATTTGTTTTTTTTGTCTATGGTTAAACCACTGAACAAGGGTCAGTAAGGTATGATGTTCAAATCCCAGTCTTATAATGATGAGCTTCATTTACTATCATTGCGGAGGTTCAAGTGGCCTAATGGTTAACATCACAGAAAATGAAATCAGCAAAGGATGTTCAAACTCTGGCTGTGACAGTTGGTGTTCACTTTGCACTAATGCCCTTGGAAAAGGCATGAATCCATCTCTTCTCCCTCAAGCTATGGGTAAATAGCAGGGCAGATTGGGCTCTTCAGCCTTGGTTGGCAACCAGTCTAGGAGATGGACAAATCTGAATTCAAACTGGGAAAATCCAATCCCTCGTCCAGAATTGTGAGAGGCGGGCAACAGACAGAGTAGGGAATGTATTCCTGAAATATATGGTTAACAGGGCTCTGGTGAATATTCAATGGGCCTAGCAAGCTGGAAGTGGATTATAATAAATTGCTCAAGTAAAATAAAGGAGAATAAAAACAGACAGATAAAATAAAGCAACCACTGTATCCACCTCCCCACAGACACCTCGAGTACAAGCGGAAGATAAATCTGATTAGAAATTTTTCGCAAAAAGATTCAATATTAGCCTCATTTAAAACCATGCAAGAGTGTAATATCTATGTTATGTCAGTGTTAATGTGACCCCACAGAGAAATTGTTCTGGCATCAATGCATGAAGTTAGTTTTGTTCTTTCTCATATTGTTGATTTTTCTGTTCATAATTCAGATTACTCATTGCATTGCTTTAATTAAATTAATCAAAGACTAATTATTTTCTTTTTATTTCTCTCTATTTTTAATTAAAACACATTTTTAAAAGCTCTTGAGGACTGTCCACTTTTTCTACGAATCAAATTAACTAAACTGATCGGTCAACCTTATGTGGGAAGCCATTTTATTTGCAGAGGTTATTTTGGTTAAGAAGACTGGGGCATGACACATTGTCCTTTGTGAAGAATTCAATATATGACTGTCGTAATGGACTCTAAAGTGATTGATTGGGAAGTGAATACAGAATACTAATATTAGACTAAACACTTTTTTAATGTGATATTAGTATTATTAAATAAAGCCTTACATTTTATCGAAGAGTGATTGAATTTTGTATAATATCATGATTTATTCGATCTTGAATTTTTTAGTTGCTTTTTATCACAACTTACTCAGTCTGTCAGTTTGGCAGAAAAGAAAAAAAGTATGAGTCAAAAATTAAAATTGACAAATAAATTGAAAGTGAAAACTAAATTAGGATAATATAACTGTTATTAATGTAACATTAAAATCAGAGGACACAAATATGACTATTCCCTTTTAATCTGTTCTTGAAAATAGTTAAAGAATAACTTTCAGAAGAGTCATTGTCATTCCATTAGTATGATTATGTCTGTGTACCTAAAGCTGCATAAAAATGGGTTGATCTGGTTGGTATATTAATGACCATAATTTTCGTGGACTAGCACATTCTACAACAAAGCTGTGTTTATATCCTTTGTTACATTTGCAGATAAAGCATTATCAACCTTGGTCGTTCTTTAAGGGAAATCATTTCTCAAAAATAATCAGATGTAATCTGAATGACTCAAATACATAGTTTTATTCATGAAACATTAAGAGACTTACTAGTATTCAAATGATTCTTTGGACGATTGAACTTGTTATTTGTGGCCGTGTGCTATAAGGGTTACCCCCTTTAAACATAACTTCGGTTTAAACCATCACTCTCGGATTTTACACCTGAAGATGGCCAAAGAATGGATCAGCCGAAACGTCGTGTTTACAACACAAATAACAAGAAGGAGTTCAATCGTCCAAAGAACCATTTGAATATTAATGACCCTTCTCAAAACTATAGAAAAGACTTACTAGTATTTATTTTATAAAGAAATGATAAATTCTCCTCCAAAACATGTATGAAAATTGTACAATAAAGAGACCCTGGAATACAAAAGAAAACATGCTGACCTTCTGGAAGTCTATAGAAACCCGGAACAACATACATAGCGTGCATACTGACGTTCATTGCTAAAAATGGCCTGATAAGAAAATGCTGACTTCACCTATTTGCAGTAAAACTGGAGGACACAACCATAAACTACAAATTCAGACCTCTACTGTTGTTAGAAAAAGATTTCTTCTTGGCAAGATTAGCAAACGCGTGGAAGAGCCTAAGTGAAAAGATGGTCACATCCGAGAATATCAATATTTTAAAAATAATCTTTATTCTGATATCGGACATACCAAATTTAACTACAATTTTTCTTATTAGTTTAATCCCAGCCCAACTACACTGAAGCTGGCTTAATGATGCAATTAACTGCTGTCAAAAAAAGGCTATTTTAAGTAATTAATCTTAGGCTAAGTATGTAATGTACTGAATGGAAAAAAAATTGTGGATCCACCCAAAATTTAATAAGGTCTTCTTTAGTCCATTGCCAACCCTTCCACAAAATGTTAGAAATTCATTGAGAACTTTTGGAGATACTGTGTGAACAGACAGACAGACAGATACAATAACATGAATAAATACATATACCTCTTCCAATTTTGTTGGTAGAGGTTAACTGGTTTCTTGAAACTGTTCTTTTACATTGCCGGCGCAGATCCAGGGTGAAGGGGCCACAGAGGGTCAGGACCCCCCCCCCCCTGCATAAGTAATCATAAATTAATGTTAAAACCAAATATTTATCTTGTTTGATAATTATAATGACATTTATTAGTTGAGAAGTATATTTGCCCGGCACCAGTGTGAGCGACTGCTAAACGAGCTGCCTAATTCATAAATGTGAATAAAGAAACAAACTCTGTGCGGGAATCGAAACCGTGTCCACCCTGGAATCTACCTCATACGCAGATACTGCTCTACCGACTGAGCTAACGAAGATCTCACCGGCACCGGGCAAATATAGGTTCTAAACTAATAAATGTCATTATAATTATCACATTCTGTCGGATATAAAATTATCCATCATTTTGATTTATTAAAAATATGGACCCCCAACCCCTACTCAAGAGTCTGGATCCACCCCTGCATTGCCAATTTTGAATTGAGACTTATCTTTTGCTAAGTACACTCCACCCACCCTTAGCTAAACAAGAGTCTAAAATATTCAATCATAGAAATCATTTTTAAGAACTGCCAATCATTTTTCCAATTTAGAAATTTCCCCTTGATGTAGCTACAAAAATAAATGTCTTACATAATGTAAATCCAAGTTAACCCTTTGAGGGATTATCCTGGTTATATTCATTTTTACATATTGTGCTTTTTCAGAGCATTATGTGTTAACACGGGTGTGAAAAAGAAATCTGTACACGCTTGAGAATACCCCAGGAGGACGAACATTTCCATCTCCATCCAAAAAACAGATTTCTTTTTCATGCCTGTGTTCACACGTAATGTTCTGAAAAAGCATGAAATGCAAAAACGAATATATCCGGGATAATCCGTAAGGGATTGATTGGAAAAATAGAAGAAATATGACCCAACATGAAATGCTTAGTGAAAAATTTTTTTCTATTAACAAGGGTGGACATAGACATATGAGCCGGGCGGTGGGGTCAAATGCCTCCCCAAATTTGGGTAAAAGTGTTAAATTTTGGGCAAATCAGTTTAATTCGGGCAAAATTCTTTTTGGCAAATTAAGCTCATTGACCTCTTTGGGATTATTTGGATTTGTAATTTAAAAATTTTGGTTCCCAACCTTTTCGAGCCATTCCCCACCTTTGTCTATAAGATTATTAGTATTCCTCCCACCCTTCCATTTATTAAGTTGCAACAAAGAATAATTTCAAATAATAACTTTATTTTACGCATAATTAACAGCTTCATACTAAGAATTAATTTAATTTTATAATTGTACAGCTGCTGCTGTGTATTTGTTACTCAAAGGAAGCAAGTGAAAATAATTAGGAACACATAATTTGGAATTCAAATTTATTACAAAAGAATAAGAATTCTGCTATCATAACTGATATACACATCAATGTGATCTCTGTTCTTGTTTTTTTTTTGCTACCAGTTCTTTGATTTGTGGAACTATTAGTGAGAGAGTACATCTTAAATCATTCTCAACTTGGAGCTTATTTCGAGCCTTCGTCTTGATAGATAGAAATGCAGAAAACCCTATCTCTAGACTGGACTTTTATTTTTACCTAATAGCCTTATTCCCTTATTCCCCCACTTGGACTACCTAAATTCCCCCCTTGGGAACCACAGATTTAGAGGGAGGTCCGGTCATTCTGGACCCCACACCCTGGACCTCCATTTTGTTACAGGGTTAAAGAACCTTCCTAAGCTTGTCCCATGGATTAAATCGTTGACATTTTAGGTTTCAGTCAAATGATCTAACCACTTAGCTTTTTCTTTGGTTCAATTCATAATGGTGACCTCCCCAAATTTTACCCATAATTCACTTCAAACACTGATGATGGATGGGTTTATTGCCGCAGTATTTTACGTTTGGGAATAAGTAAAAAAAAAAAGCTCTTTTTTGTATCCGACTCTTCTCCTCTCTTTTCAATTTGAATGATTAGTTTAACAATAACAAAAGAAAATAAGTTTCAGTCATAAATAATTTTTATGTGATCGAAAAATCTCTATTTTTTAGAATTCAGTCCCAAGACAGTATACACATTAAACTTAAGCGACTCAGTGAACATACAGGTCTGGTTAGTCACTCAATAGAAATGTCTTATGGCAGCATGCCGTGTTGGGGGTGATCAATTAAAAAATTAGAAAAAGGGGTGATCAATGAATAAGTTACTTTTAACTCTGTAGAAATCAAAACTAAAATCTGTACATGTCTGGTTAGTTACTCAATAGAAACTGCCACACGAACTAACGACTTATGGGGGGTGATCAATTAAAAATTGGATAAAGGGGTGATCGATGAATAAGTTACTTCGCTCGCCTTTTGTTGGCCAGCGACCACTAAAAAAGTATGAATTTTGAATTTTCCAAACCAAGGGATCAATTTAGAATGAATTTACATTGCAAATTGAATCCCCACTAAAATCCTATATTTTGGCGAATTTTCAAAAACAAAAAAACGTTTTTTTCTAGACATCATCATCAGCCGTTATAAGTCCACTGCTGGACAAAGGCCTTTCCCATCTCCTTCCATGACAACCTATCTTGTGTTAACCTCTGCCACGTCTTACCAGCAAACTTTCCTATCTCATCTCTCCATCTAGTGTCTGGTCTTTTCCTACTGCGTTTACTGTCCCACGGGCACCAATCGGTCATCTATTATCCTCAGCCCATCTCCACTTTTGCTGTTTAGTTATTTGTATAATATCCTTCACTCTAGTCCTCCCCTGATCCATGTTGATCTTTTTCTATCTCTTAGAGTTATCCCTAACATTGCTCTCTCCATGGCTCTCTGTGCTAAGGAGTAAATGCTTAAATTTTTAGCCCTCTAGCTCCATTGGTGCAGCCTCTACGCTTGTACATAGCCAGCTAGCCCAACTTGAAAACTGAAGAAATCTATGTTGACAGTGTTGGTTGACAGTTCTTAATTTTTAAGAACTAAATGTATTCATGTATAGTGGATGTCTCATTAAAACCTATCAAGATTGATTGCAGTTTCAATAAATCATTGAAATAGATTTATTACATTGTTATACATGAAATGTCGGGGGTTTTTCATGTCATAGAGAATAACGCTAAAAGTGAAAGATTTACTAATGTAATTGATTGCCATGGAATATGAAGTCTTGCAGTATCCTCCATATTCACCTGATATTTCTCCAACAGATTTTCATCAATTTTTAACTTAATATCCCTAATAAAATGATCAATACTAGGGAAGCCATAATTGGTGCTTTTGTTGAATTTTTGACCACTAAACGTAAACAGGTCTGGCTAGTTATCTCTTTTGCACATTTAGGTAAATCTTTTTATTTTTTTAAATTTAAGAGTTCTATTATTTTTTATTTTATTCACAAAATAGTTCCACTGTCAATTAAGTGTGGTATCAAGTGGTTCATGAAATTAAGAGTTCATATAAAATGCTATGCTTATTCAATTAATCTATTTCTTGGTTCCATTTTGTTATCCAACAATAATATTTTTTTTACTTTTGTCTTTGTTAATCTGAAGTGAATCCATATTTCTGAAAAGCATGTAGCTATTTTTGCTGTCAATTTTTCAATTACAATCTCGGGGAAAAAATTGACACAACGTCATGATTTAGCCAAGATATAGATGTCATATTTAATCTCTTAATGTGTCACAGGTTGAGCTGTTTATATTTTTTAGCTCTGGCAAAGATAGAAGAGGCATATGTATTCCCTCATGTTTGTCTGTCTGTTGATCCACACTGTAAATATAATGATGACAGATACCAACAGATTTAAAAGGCAATAAAAGATGTACTCACAAACTCATGTATTCATTCTTATTTACATCGACGGCACATGATTTGTGTCTTGTCTCCTCATTCAAGATGGTGTTCGTTCACCCAGAATGTAAACAGTGGCGCCTTACTGGAAGTCGATAAGCACGCTTCACTCTTCAGTCATTTCTAACATTTTGTGGAAGGGTGGGCAATAAGAAGAACTTATTAAATTTTGGGTGGATCCACAATTTTTTTTCCATTCAGTACATTACATACTTACATTAAATAGTAGTTATATACGTGAATACAATGAAGAGGAAGAAACGTCTAGCCTAAGATTAATTACTTAAAATAGGCTTTATGTGAATACTTACTTAACACACACAATATCTCCAAAAGTTCTGAATGAATTACAATGAAATCTTGATTAAACTTTGTGGGAGATCCAAGAATTCTTTTAGATTGAGAGATATATAGTCCAAAATATGGAAAATTGGAACATAGACAGTTACCTCCCCTGCATCATAGATATATATGAACTGATTTATATTCAGTTTTTAGTTAGTGTATGGCATTGGCAGAGATATGCGCTCTCTGAGTGCTTTCTAGTTTTTAATAGAAACCTTCATATGACCAACGTCTTTTAGCAGCATGCCATGTTGGGGGTGATCAACTAAAAAATTAGAATCAATGAATAAGTTACTTCTCTCACCATTTGTTGAGCAGTGATCGTTAAGAGTCTGAATATTTGAAAAACAAGCATGAATGCTGCCAGACACAAACTAAAAGAACCAATTCAGCATAAGCTTACATTGCAAATTGAACCCCCGATAAAAACCTATTATGTGGAGGAATTTTCAAAAACAAAAACCCTTTTGTTGTATCACTAAAAAGTCTGAATTTTCAAAAATCCAGTGTGAATGCTGCCGGACACAAACTAAGGGACCAATTTAGCATACACTTACAGTGTAAACTGGACCCCCATCAAAAACTTATTTTCGGGGAATTTTCAAAAAACAAAAAAAAACATTTTTTTCTAAACATAATAAAGAGTGAAAGTTGAAATTTTCAGTCTTCGAGCTCCATTGGTATATCCTGTACACGTGATAAATACATACAAAGCCAGCCAGAATCACTCAAAAACCTATGTTGAAAACCTGTATTGACAGTTTTGGTTGACGTTTTCTAATATTCTATATAAGAACTGACAAATACCCAATCCCATCATCATGACTGGCAGTGTTGCTTTTTGTATGGACTAGTATGTGCTTTCACGTAAGAGCAGATGTTGTGGTAAGATACAGGCAAAGATTATTGATATTAGTTCATTATCTAATAACCTACAGAACCATCTGTTAGATAATAATTCCGACAAGTACTACAGATCCAGCTGTTAGATAATAACACCATATATACATGCCAAGGGGAACAAATATCACTTGATTGTATTACACTGCATTGGCTGAAATATTATCACTGCACTGTACATAAAATCTGTATTCAAGATGATTACTGAAACTTTTATATTGAGAGCTGCCTTTCAATCACATGGTTTTGATTTCAAATCACAGTATGGAAATGTTAATTTTATATATATGTTTGGTTGAACTGTACATAAAATTATATATATATATATAT
>VCCN01004568.1:8321695-8336942 GCA_006491835.1 Architeuthis dux | reverse complement strand
GTATATATATATATATATTAAAAAATGTGACATAGTGTTGTTGTAGTGATGTCTGCTTTTATTACGGAGAGAGCTGAATTATGTTGTTTCAGTAAGGCCTGATTTTCTCGACAACAAGGCAATATTACTATGAAAATAATTTCATGAAGTCGGGAAAAATGGATTAGCTTTTGAAGCAAGGGGACAACCGGAATCAGTCGCCAGAATGTGTGCAGATGAAAATATTTGAGAAAGATCTCAACGCCAGTAGCAAAGGTTTTTAAGTGATTCTGCCTGGTTGGCTATATATCTATGTGTCAAGTGTACAGGCCACACCGATGGAGCTAGAGGGCTGAAATTTTAAACATTTACTCCTTATTATGTCTAGAAAAACTTTTTGTCTTTTAGAAAATTCACCTTTTTTTTGGGGGGGGCGGCTTTAATTTACAATTCATGTTTATGTTAAATTGGTCCTTTATTTTGTGTCCAGCTGCATACACACTTGATTTTTTGAAAATTCAGACTCTTTTAGTGAACACTCCCCGCAAAGGTGAGAGAAGTAACTTATACAGTGATCAACTCTTTTTCAAATCTTTTAATTGATCACCCCCAACATGGTATACTGCTAAAAGACGTTGGTCACATGATGATTCTATTGAATGACTAACTAGACCTGTTTAGTTATTATTTTTAAACAAATCAAAGCAAAAACGAAATATTAATCAAATTATGATGTTTAATTGAATATACAGTCCTTCATGGATCAATAATCTACCTCTATGGAACATACAAAATCAAACAAAATGCAACACAGACAAAATCATCAACAATTCAAAAATATGCAATTTGATATAAACATAAATACAAGAGGTTAATATTTTTAGACATAACCCTAAATTTAAATGCCAATACTTACAAATCATATAGAAAAGATAACAACATTCTACTTCATATAAACACATCATCTAACTAAATAATTTTTAAAGACATTTGAAAGAGGTGGGGGAGGGGGCTAAAATCTTGAAGCCCTGTAGAACTGCACTGTTTGCATTGTCTTAAGTATGACCCTGATGATTTGTGAAACACAATGGTACAATAAAACTTTCTTGTTTCCAAGAGAAACTGAAGAGATTTATAACAATGGAAACTAAAAATCCATTTTTCTTAAACAAATAATTGCTAGATTCATGTGTTTCTAATGCTGGTTTGCTTTATCTGCTGAGTTGATATGTCATTGCCTATTGGTAAATATTTTGAAGCCAGTAAAGCATATGTTATGATAGATTAAATACAATACAAGAATAAATAAATAGGATAAAGAATAAGCTTATTGATATGTACAAACACACACAGAGATACTTTGTACATTTGACAATGTAAATCTCTTTATACTTATCTATTTGCAAATAGGTTGAAGAGGAATCAGTTTATGAAATAAGCATTATTTAAGTATGAAATTATTTTGTCGAAACAAGTAACAGTGGCAAACAGAATTCTGTTTTAATAATCAGCAATGTTTGTAACATGTTAGTAACTTCTTTCTTTATTAGGCAAGGACTTTAATACCATGTCCCCGTTGAACAGTGAAAGCCACATCAAGTTGAATTCCACTCAAACATTTAATCAACATATTGATGTATGCTGATTCATTCAATTTTCTCAACCTCCAACAGCATTCTCTGTCTATTATTCAGACTTCCTCCCAGAGAGGTTAGTGTCCACCATTCTTCTTACAGACAGTGCCAGATTAACTGTCTAGCAAAAAAAGCAAATGTTATGGGCCCCGCACTAAATGCTTGCAAGCTATCAATTCCGATTCAGTTATTCTGCACTTGCTCCATTACTATAGTACTACATTGCCTTCAACTTTTATGAACCACTGGTTGTTTAAGGTTAGCAATTTTAGCCAATTATCACCGTTAATTGGGATTATATTTTTAACACAGTAATTAATGGGAGTGTGGTATCTATATGATGCATATAACACACATGAATACAAAGGTTTTTGAAACTGAAGTCATAGCCACCGCACAATCATGAAAAAATAAACAAAGTAACACTATTACTAAAATGTCAGACATATTTGATGTATTATCTGGCTGTAAAGCAAATGAAAAAATGTAATTACTCTGCAAGTAAAAAAGTTTCCCGGTAGGAATCGCAATTTCAAAGTTGAAGGCAGTATACTACTATAGTAATAGTGTAAGTACAGAATCATCGAATCAGAATAGATAGCTTGCAAGAGTTTAGCATTACTTTTCTTGCTACATAGTTAATCTAGCACTGTCTGTAAGGAGAATGATGGACACTAGCCTCTCTGGGATGAAGTCCGAATAATAGACAGAGAATGCTGTTAGAGAATGAGAAAATTGAATGAATCAGCATACATCAACATATTGGTTAAATGTATGAGTGGAATTCAACTCAATGTGGCTTTCACTGTTCAACAGGGACACAGTATTGAAATCCTTGCATGTCCTCATTTATTTTCATAATGAATTACATTTAAAACATTAGAAAATTGTGACACAAGGTCAAAAATGGGTAATGGGAAAGCTCCTGGTCTTCTCTCTCTTAAGTTTAACTTAGCTAGTCTCGTTTGCTGATCCAGTCATACTTCAATCTTTCTTTCACCATAACAACACATTTATTCTGAATATTTCTTTCATTCTACATTCACCAAAATGCCGCATTTTCTCTATGAATATTCTACATAATCCGATATTTACAAATTCTTGTGGATAAAAGAAATGATTTTTATATATATTTAAAAATCTTCCCCAATGTCTGATATATATTTACAATAACATTTTTATTAGAATGAGGCCCCGCCTACTAATATGGCACTGTCTGTAGCTAAACAGCAGATGGGGAGACTATCACCAGATCCACGGCAGTTGTTTTTGTCAAGTTCTTTCCCAGACATCTGTTTACACATTTCGTGGCAACCACCTGGTATCAAGTACAGAAATACACATGGGTATTGCATGGCAAAGAATAATTATCTTAGTAGATAGAGCTCACCAGATGATGCTATTAGTCTTTAGTACCCACGAGATCTTATAAACATTACTAATTTGTGTTGTTATAGACAATATACACATAAGGGATTTTTCTTAATTATTGATTTACATTCAAGGACAACTTCTTATCACTTTGACTAATTTCTTTTCTATAGTATTTGTTTTAGTTCATCTTGTTTCATATTTCAAGAACAACACATCTGTGCAGACTGTAACCTTGTAAAACTCAAACAAATACTTGGGTTTTACAAGCAGTAAATGCATAATGTTTAACTCTTAAATCCATATGAAAAATTAAACTTTTAATATCAAGGGGAATAATTACTGATCAAAATTACCTACTGTAATGTTTATATATGTATGTATAATATCAATAAAAATCCCGAAGCAGAAGCTACCGAACATACCCCATAACGGGCCCTGGAAGTGGGAGCTGGGAAGGCTCTCTTGGAAGGCGATCACTCTGAATGCACACATCTTTTTGTTCCTCTCTCTCTCCTTTTCTAAACACAGCTAAATACAGTTCTAACCAAACGCATTTAACCAACACGGCTAAAAACAGAAAATGACAAACTAACCAACCAACTGCAAAGACATAATACAAGCAGTTTACATTTCTCAGCTGATGCATAATGTTTAACTCTTAAATCCATGAAAGAAAATTTCAATTTCAATATCAAGGGGAATAACTACTAATCAAAGTTACCTCCCTTCGAGCTTTAGGTGAATTTTAAAATTTATTTTTAAAAAATTCTATCTGTCTTAATAATTTTAACAATTCTTATTTCCACCACAGAAGAGTTCCACTGTATCAAGCGGTTTATGACTTCAAGAATTATTAACTGATTTAAGATCACTTTAACATCCTCCATCTCCATCCCGCTGGACTTAAAATTTGAATATCATCTGCTCTAAGTTTTTGCAATTAAACATCCACCCTCCTAAAGCAGCCTAAGGGGCAGAAATCCTTTATTTTATTGACAGTTAAAAAAGATATTGTTCACTCATATGAATACATACATTTTTAAATGTGACATCACAAAATTTGTTTGGACATTTCCAAACATACCTATTGGGACTTTTTGCATATCTGGTCTAATTCAGTGTTTGTCACAGTTAGCTTCATAAGGCTGTTTTGTTGTAACCAGTGAATAGCTGGCAACGGGTCCTCTACAAACAGGAAGAATAATGGCTAGGAATGTGCTTTCAACCATGGGTTACAACTTGAAAGCCATGACTTCTACTTAATTTAAGCAATTGAACATCCTTCTCCTTAAACACGTCCATGGGGAGGGTGTTAATATTATCCTTTTATTATTTATCAGATGGGTTACACGGTTCCTCTGTGACCGAATTCCTGTCTCGAGGATTTCGTGTTATTTCGGCTAATTTTAAAACCATTCAATAAATGCATTAAAGATGTTCGATTTTTAAAACAATAACTATTACTTTTTCAAAAATGACAACATACTCATGGTTATAATTGCTTTTTCTGTGGAGTTCCAGATGTCAGCTTGGGAGTTCAAAACGTACCAGAACTATAAAGGTCGGCTTATAGATTCACTTTTTCATATGTATATTTAATATAGATTTTTCAAATATCTGCAGTGTTCATTTTGCCTGTAAACTAGCAAACGGTCTCCATAAGCAGAGGATAAATGATGGCTTGGAACAGGTTGTCAGACATGGAGTTTCCTTTCTTGGTTTTGTCAATTAAACATCACCCTCCACCCCAAACCAGTCATGGGGGGAGGATGTGTAAGGGATTCCTGATTTTTTTATGTTAATACAAAATATATAGCAAGATTAATGTAATTGGCAACAAGAAAAATGAGTTAAAAAATTATTTTCTAGATTTATCAGTGATCAAAAAGACAAGTGACTGCTTTCTGTTTCTATTAGAAACCTTCAACCAAAGATGTCAGCATAGGTTTGTTCAGTTTTTAAGTGGGTCTGGCTGGCTATGTATGTATATGTCATGCATACAGGCTCCGCCAATGGAGCTCAAGAGCTGACAATTTAAACATTTACTCCTTATTAAGTCTAGAAAAATGATTGTTTATGTTTTTTGAAAATTTCTCTCCTAAACAGGGTTTTTTTTCAATTTACAGTGCAAGTTCATACTAAATTGGTCCCTTAGTTTAAGTCAGGCAATGTGGGGCATTTATTAGAAACCTTCAACCAAAACTGTCACCATAGGTTTTTTTCAGTTTACAAGTTTGTCTGGCTGGCTATGTATGTATGTATAGTGTATACAGGCTATAACAATGGAGCTAGAGGGCTGAAAATTTAAATATTCACTCCTTAATATGTGTAGAAAATCTTTTTTTGTTTTTTTGTTAAATTGATCCTTTATTTTGTGTCCGGCAGCATTCACACTTGTTTTCTGAAGATTCAGATTTTTTTTTAGTGATCACAGCTGAACAAAAGGCGAGAGAAGTAACATATTCATTGATCACCCCTTTTTCGTCTTTTTGGATGCTGCCAAAAGTCGTTAGTCACGTGACAGTTTCTATTGAGTGACTAACCAGACCTGCAATTATTATATTCATCATGAATGTTTTTGTTGTTTCTACCATTAATTATCATGACTCAGATTTTAATTATTATCACTACTACTATGACCACGAATTGTGGTCACGACTCTCGTCCCGTATGCCTTGATAAATCTTTTTGGCTTTTTTTTTGAAAATTTCCCCTCGAAATAAGTTTTTAAGGTGGGTTCAATTTACAATGTAAGTTTATGCTAAATTGGTCCCTTAGTTTGTGTCTGGCAATTTTCATGCTTTTTTTTTTAAGATTTGAACTATGATCCAACAAAAGGCGAGAAAAGTAACTTATTCATTGATCACTCCTTTTTCCAATTTGTTTTAATTGATCACTCCCAACATGTTATGCTGCCAAAAGATGTTGGTCACATGACAGTTTCTATTGACTGACTAACCAGACCTGTTAATAGATTATTTTCTAGATTTGTTTCTGATCAAAACGACGGCTGATTGCATCCGGTTTCTCTTCATGCTTTTCAATGGCTTCACCATAATAAAAAAAGCCCATTAACAAAGAAATAGATTACATTTCTAACATGAATGTTTGATTGCGTATTAATCCCAGCAAGTGTGATTACATGAATTTATTATTTTGATTGACTATTAGGGTAAAAGCTTTTTGTCGCTTGCCAAGGTACTCACTGTTTCGGAGAGCGACGATCGACAAGGCACACGTGATGGACATTTTTATTTCTTTTTAATCGGGATGGCAACTACAAAAACAATTAGCACGGTAAATTATGAATCATTACCACCCATTCATGCTGTGTTGGGGGTGATCAATTAAAAAGTTGGAGAAAGGGGTGATCAATGAATAAGTTACTTCTCTCGCCTTTTGTAGGGCTGTGATCACTAAAAAAAGGTCTGAATTTTTAGAAAAACAAGCGAGCACAAACCAGTGATCAATTTAGCATAAACTTACATTGCATATTGAACCCCCCTCTAAAAACCTATTTAGGGAGGTTATTTTCAACAAACAAAAAACCTTTTTCCTACTCATTGCGGGGAGTGTGAAAAATTTCAAGTTCTACTGTGAACGGTTAGGGCTGGGTGAAGTCAAGATACATAAAAGTAATTATCTTAGGTGATTATTGTCAACCTCCAGTTCAAGTTGGAGTTTCCCCCCTGTAACAAGAACAACAAGAACTAATCCTCACCTAAATCAGGGGAGTAAACTCTTCACTGCTTGTCTATCACGTCAAGTTAAACCAAACCGATATAAAATTAACTTTTCCCTATCATGATTTGAATTCACGACCAAGTGATTGCTAGGCGGCTGTCTTAACAACTGAGCTAAACTGACACGTCTTATATATTAACAAATTTATTTATTATATATACAATTCAAAAATTACAGTAATCATCTTCAGTCAGAACAGAAGTAGGAGTGGAATTTGACACTGCAGCAGCCCGGCTTGTATCCTTGTTATATTATCATATATTATACTTTATTATACCATATACAAACACTAACTCACCTACTCTTTTCACTAATCAACCATCATAGCATGCCAGTAATGAGATGTTACTGGATTCATGATAAATAAGTAGTCAAGTTGTCTCACATATGGAACCAGGTGATGCCTCATCCCGGCTAAATGGAGAAAGATTTGCCTCCCAAGCTATGAAGCTGAAGGAGCTGCATCCACTGTCACTGATACCTGGAGAGAAGAGAGGTCCATGATGAACACACCCTCCATCAATTCATCGATAAGACCTCAGCAAAGCCAGCTGGACACAATCTGGAATGCAAATTGCTTGTCCTGTTGAACAGACTGCGGACAGACTGGACTAAAACGGAGACATTCCTATATAAGATTGGTTCCCAAGACACAGCAAATTGTGTTTGCAGCTGTGCTGTACATAACATCTGACACATACTGTCAGAGTGTCCAATCCTGAAACCACACAACAGAGTCAATGGCCTGCAACACCTGGATGATGCCACCTTAAACTGGGTGAAGAGGATCGATGCTGATTGGTGATGTAGGGAAAAGTCATACGAACAAATGAACAAACAATTCCCAAGGGCATTAGTATGAAGTGAACATAAACAGCCTTGACCAGGGTTTGAACTTGTTTCACTGATTCCATTTTCTGTGCCGAATACTGTTATTCAAACCAAAACTTCCTTTATTATGTTGCATTCAAGTGTAATATAAGTGATGAAAGTAGAATATTGCTATATATTTGTTTGGTCAACATTTCCCTTAAATAAAACATTATTTTTTTATGAAAATAGCCTTGAAAGAAGCAGTGTTAAATTGAAGATACAAAGCAATGAAATCATGACACTTTAAGATTGTATGCATATATGATAGGGCAGGATTATCTCAGACTAAACTGAATGATAACAGGTGAATGAAAGAGTGCCTTGTTGAATTATTTAGTGTCTGCCTTTGTCAATTGCCTTGAATTTAAAAGAAGAAACTCTAACATTTTACATTCATATAAAATATTTGATTACCAATATCAAGGGAAATAACTGATTAAAGTTACCTCCCTTTGAGATATAGGTAATCTTTCTTATTTTAATCATGGAAGAGTTCCATTATTTTTTATTATATTCACATAAGAGCTTCACAGGAGTGGTATCAAACAGTTCATCAATGTAAGAGTCAAATATTCCGAACATGGCTGTCATACTGGTTGCTAAAGCAGTAAAACTGAATCATGATTTATTAGGTGCCTTGTAACAATCCCTAAAAATGGGGGGAAAATATTGCAAGTTTGAAATATTGATGATAATAATAAGTTTGCCAGCTTGACTTCTCTACTGTGTAAATCAGTTTAAGCTTTTTCTCAAAGCAATGAATATTTAATTTTGTCTTTGGTTACTCTATCAATCAATTAGGACATCAGTTTGACAAAATGATGTATGAGTTGTGTTTTTATATTGTTGTAAATAAACAAGGAAACAAAACTGTTTGATTAGACTGTGAAGATTTGGAACTAACTGAACTCAGTTCCATGAATAGATTCAAATTCTTAAGACAGTACAAAATCAAAATCAATTTAAACCTGAATGATGTACTGTATTTACTAGAGTTCAATGCAATCTGGAATATTATGCAACCCCCACTTTTTATAGCTAAAAATCAGTAATATATTATGTTATCATATTTTTACACTCAAGGACAATGCTACCTTCAATGTTGTTTTTATACTAAATTTCTCACATTACTACATTTTTTCAAAAACAGGAAGGTTGAAAGTGGACTTGGAAAAGCCTAAATGGCACAACAAAAAACAAAATTGACTTCATAATAACTGACAAGATCAATAACATTAAATACGTCACCATTATAAACAAAGTAGATATAGGAAGCAACCATAGAATGGTAGCATGCAGAACTAAATTTAACTTTAAAACTGAAAGGAATAAACTGATTCTTAAGATGCGATGCCCTAATAAGATAGAGATAGAGAACTTTAGCAACATTAGACTAGCAATAGAGAACAGATTTCAGGCCTTGTGGAATAATGACAGTGACATAGAGGAAAAGAGTAATAGTCTGACAAGTATAATTAAGGAAGCAGCAGAGATGGTAGGCAATACAAACGTAAACAATAACACATGGAAATACTCTAAAACAACATTAAAACTAATCAAACAGAGGAGAAATATGAAGATACAAACAAAAGAAGACGAAAACAAAAAAGCAGAACTTAACAAATTAATAAATAAAAGAACCAGAAAAGAAAAAAGAAAGAAAAACACAAAAAAGATAGTAGAGGCTATCAGAAAGGGGAAGAGTTTAAAACACGCCCAGTCCGCAGAATTCACTTCAGTTCTGTTCTGTTTTTATTTGATATAATGAAAAGAAAATCTCCTTTAACTTCTGTTTTGTTTATTTTGAATGGTTGGATTTTGTAAGAAATGAGTACTGTATTTGATATAGGACCAAAAATGGCTCAAAAGGTAAATGATGGAGATGAAACATGGAACCTAACCACAAGATTGACCCTCGAACTGAGAACCACGCACAGGAAAGAATCATGCTCAACATCACATGGAGAGATAACAAGACAGCACAGTATATTAAAGAAAAAACAGGAGCCAGAGATATTATAGGATCCATTAGAAAATTCAAATGGCAATGGGCTGGTCATGTTGCAAGAATGTCAGATAACCGCTGGACATGACGACTAACAATGTGGATCCCCAGAGATCATATGCAAAATTGTGTCTGGCAAAAAATAAGATGGCGTGATCAACTAGGCTAGTTGAAAAAATATTGACTCCATTATGCCCATGATAGAGAGGTCTGGCAAATCTTGGGGAAGGTCTATGTCCAACGACGGAAGCTAAACAGCTGGTGATGAATCTTCAGAGTCCAGCCCATTAACCTGAGGAGGCATTATAAACTGGATTATATTTGTTTCCCTAATATTGGCTGCTGCAATAAGGGTGGGGGTGGGGGTCTTATATGCCATCAAATACTCTGTCTTTTTTCAGACACACTCTTTAGAGATAGTTTTCTCTTGATCATCAATATTGGAATTTAAAAGCATAAAAATTTCTAGATATAATAAGGAGTAAATGTTGAAATGTTCAGCTTCTAGCTCCATTGGTGAAGCCTGTATGTATGATACATACATAGCCAGCCAGCCCAACTTGAAAACTGAAGAAACCTATGTTGACAGTTTTGGTGACAGTCTTGTTTGACTGTTCTTAACAAGTACATAGATTGATGAGGCTTAGTCTTTTGTTATGAAAAGACTGAAGGATGATACCAATACACAAACCCTAGAAAATTAATGAGAGAATCAAAACCTTTATTGTTTCATTCAATTATTAAAAGAATCAAGTGCTGTCCCCATTGGGATGCTTTGTTCAAACATCATGTTGAGTGAGGATTTGTTTCAATAGCAGAAGAAATCCAAAAAAGCTATTTAAAAAATCCATCAGGATTCACAAGAGCCTTGTTTGTCCGAAAATCTGCATGAAAAACATTGGGAAGATTCAAAGGTTATTTACATCTGGAAGCAAAATAAAAAATTAAACAATGGTCTGGTTAGTCACTCAATAGAAACCGTTACATGACCAATGTTGTGAGTGATTAATTAAAAAATGTGAAAAAGGGGTGATCAATGAAAAAGTTACTTCTCACGCCTTTTCTTTGGCAGTGATCACTAAAAAAAAGCATGAATGCAGCTGGACACAAACTAAGGGATCAATTTAGCATTAACTTACATTGCAAATTGGACCCCCACTAAAAACCTATTGGGCGGGGTTCAAAAAAGAAAGAATTGTTTTTCTAGACATAACAAATTTTTTAATTTCCAGCCCTCTGGCTCTATTGGTGCAGCTTACATACATGCAGATACATACATACATAGCCAGCCAGATGGACTGACTTGAAAACTGAAGAAACCTATTTTGACAGTTTTGGTTGACGGTTTCTAATTACACAAATCCTCACTCAACATTAGATTGATTGATGGTCAGCTGCTGTCTCTGTCGTTTCCCACTTATAATCAAAAACGTTCACAATTTGTGGGCCATTGTTTTGTGTCCAATTAACATTGGGTGATGCTTCTTATTATCATGTGAATAATAAACACAGAATCTTAAGGATAATTGAGGGTGAAAAATGAAAAGTTTCAAATTAGTGTTGCTAATAATCGAGAGCTGATACCAAAATATTTAAACTTCATTAATTCAATCTTTTCTTTCTTTTTATACATCCATTTATTTCCGAATGTCACTTTCTCTTACAATAACTGTTGAGTTCGTCAAGGTTAATTTGTGTTTGGCCAGTACAAAAGTATTTATTCTTTTCATTTGATGTTTAACTTTTAGACTTTTGATTTGTCTGTTAACCATCATTACATTAGGATACTGTGGTTTTCAAGAGGAAGGGGAAAACACTGCTCAAACTACGGGTCACCAAATCTCTACTTCGTCTATATATGTCAGCAACCTGTTCACTCGCCTTTTGCTTCCCGGACATCGAACGCAACAAACAGCAGACGATTTCCTCAGGGCGAGTCCATTTCCACTTCATCGCCACAGATAGTATACCTTAAGAAGGCCATAGAATGAATAGGTCAAAACATTGTGTTAACAGCTTAAACAAGAATCGTCCGAAAAACTTCTTAAATATTTAGCAGTTGTTACATTTGAACAGGTTTTTATTCCGTCTTCAATCATTCAACGTTACTTTCCGAACAAATATATATATATATATTTTCTATAGTTTTGAGAAGGGTCATTAATATTCAATTGAACTCCTTCTTGTTATTTGTGCTGTAAACACGATGTTAGGGCCGATCCATTCTTCGGCCTTCTTCAGGTGTAAAATCCGAGTGTGATGGGTCCGTATTTTACCATTTGACTATTAATGACCCTTCTCAAAATTATAGAAAAAGAAAAGTAATATTTGTTTACACAAATAATCATTTTGAGTTGGCTGATTCAGTTTGTGGTTTTGCTTTTAACATTTAAATTCATTGTTAAAAATTCAAATCTTAAATAAGGGGAATAACATCTGATAATAATTACTTGCACTTTTAGATAATTTTAAAATTGTTTTATTCAATTCACAAAAGAGTTCCATTTTTGTAAATTCTATTCCTTGACGAGTTCCATTGTGTTTAGGAAAGGCTTCAAGCAGTTCATGAATTTAAGAGTTAAAAGTCTTTTAAAACAGAAATACATGCAATCATTTGTTTCATGTACTTGTTATATCCATAGAGGAGGTGTGGGTGGTCTAACAGTTAGCAGTATGTAAAATGGAATTGGCGAACGCTTTTTTCCGTAGGGATTATTAAGATAAAAAATGCTTTTCCGTGAATTCTTTTTTATTTATTACCCACAGTTTTAACTCCTCCTCGAATTCTTGCCAATATGTGGTTGGATGACGATGGTTACGTTTATCTTTTGAGCTATTTTGGGGGGAAAAAAGGTGGCCATCAAATATGGTAAGTAATTTTTATTTGGAACATCTCCAAACATCTTAGAATAAACTGTTTCACAATATTATATGTAGATACAATCTATAAATACAAACTTTGTTTCACAATTATATACCTTTCATTTGTCTGAAAATTATTCATTCTGTTTTGGTGCCAAACTCTGGTTTTCATATTTAGAAATGGATACCTTGAGATCTAAAAGTACAATTCATATATAAATCAGCAATGTTTCAGCCTATCTGTTCTCTGGCTGTCCTCAGGCGTACAATCCATATGGAAAGACCAGGTATGTTTACCAATACTGTAAAACAGAAAAAAAGGTGGCTAAGCAGAAGAAAATAGTGCCAACTCATTATGCTAAACCTCTCAGCCATTACTTGTAGAGATGAAGATAGTGGTCTCAAAAATATATCGAACAAGCCTGGCTGCTGCAGGGTCAAACTTTATTCGGACTTAAGATGATTACTATAACTTTTGTATTGTATATATAATAAATAAAACAATTATAAAAATATATATTTTTTTGTATAAATGTATTTATTTATTAGAATGAAATAAGCCTGTGCATATCTGTATGATACAAATCTATGGAGAACTTTTGGAGATATTGTGTGAGCAAACAGAAAAACATGAATAGATATACCTCTTCCAACTTTTTTAGCTGAGGTGAATAATACCAAATAATAACAATTTAATTACTATTATTCTTTATGTACTGCTCAAAATGATCATGCAGATCATGTCAAGGGCATTTTCCAAATTAGTAAATAACATAACAAGAGCGAAAAAGGAAATGTACTAAAAGCATATGCAAATCATTAAAATATGTATGTACATAAAGGGTAAGAACAGGATAAGGAAATGTAATCTTTTTTTCACAAAACACAATTGGGTATCACATTTGTGCACGAAAAATATTAGCTCATCTCCTCAAGAAGATTGTAAATAATGCATAAAGATACGTTGATAAGATCCACGTTAGGAAGGCACATTATCTGTCATTACCTGGATTAAATTAACTTGCGGCAATGTTGTCACCTCATGACAAACACCCTGTGTCATCACACTCATCCTAATCAAACGATAGAAGAAAATTAAATTTCTTCAGGGGCTACATATGTAATTACCTATTCTCAGCAGTGTTCCTAGGGGAGTGCAGATATATCCATCAGATCAGGGTAGGATTTGGTATACGAGTTCATGAAGTGCAAGCCTTCATCTGACGTGATTAGACTGTTTGTTAGATTTGATTGAGTATTTACTGCTTAACCTTTAACACTCTTCTAAACTTTTCAAGGGTGCCAAGACTTTGTACACTAACTTCAAAATCATATAACGTGTGTCTATTCATGTATGACCGAAATTGACATGACAAAACAACCTCAAATTTCAAACACGCTATTGTTCAGCGATCGGAGTTGACTGCAATGGCAGGACAAACATTTTCCTTGGGAAAAGAAGTCACCTATAGAGTACTAAAGGATAAGAGTGTCAAGTAGCTTTTTGCATATATTTATATAAAGGTAATCCAGGTTTATGCACCAACTTCAACAAGTTCTGACTAGGAGATTAAAGAGTTTTATGACAACATCATATTATGTCTTTGTTGTTTGTTATTTTCTGTTTTTAGCTGTATTGGTTAAACCCATTTGGTTAGAACTGTATTTAGCTGTGTTTAGAAAAAAGAAGAGTGAGGAACAAAGACGCATGTGTGTTCAGGTCGATAGCCGGTGGATAAATAGACTCTGCCCAGCTCCCACTTGTGGGCTCTCATTTCCGGTGCTGGAAATGAGGCTCCTTATGGGCGCTGTTGGGTAGCTTTTGCTTCGGCATGTTTATTGATATTAAAACATACATATATAAACATTACACATCAGTAAGATATATTTATGCTTTTATAAAATATATTTATACATATTGAGATTTAATACATTACTCAACTCAATCAAAACATTATGTCTGAGGTGCAGCTGCCACAATATCTCAAGTTAAATGGAATGAATTCTTGAGATGAAAAACATGATTTTACCCCATCACACTCAGATTTTACACCTGAAAAAGGCGAAACGTCATGTTTACAACACAAACAATAAGAAGGAGTTCAATCATCCATTTGAATGTTAATGACCCTTCTCAAAACTATAGAAAATATGATTTCATATATTTCATCAAATAGACAATAAAAACGGTTTTCAGATAATAACCTTCAAAACTCGGGCAATGCAATGTCATGGAAAATGAAAATAGCAATTTGGTTTAAATACATCAAAAGTGGCAGCCCTGGTCTGTAGAACACATCATATTGGCTTTAAATTCAATCTGAAGCTCTTCCTGGCTTTTAAGATCACTCATCATAAGACCTAGGCATTATTCAGAGGCTTTTGTGAATTTCTTTTCCTTTATCTAAGAAACGAAGTGATCCAATAAAAGCAAATTTCAAAATGTACCAACAAATTTTGAAGCCAAAATACCAAACAGACTGTGTGTGTGGTCAGTGTTTGTATGAGTGGCGTGTGTTTATATGTGTAATGAGTATGTATATCCATCTGTGTGTATTAGTGAGTGTGTGTAGCCTGTTTCTTTTCCTTTGTGGATGTGTGTATAAGTATATACATGAGTGTAAGACATTATTATTATTGCTCATGTGAAAATATTGTCTTTAAGACGAAATTCTATGAATGGAAGAACACGTGAGTAGAATCATTACAAGTTTGAACGAAGTATTTCCGGCATTCATAAGTAACTGTCAACCAAATCTGTCACCATAGGTTTTTT
>VCCN01004568.1:8247789-8263069 GCA_006491835.1 Architeuthis dux | reverse complement strand
GATTTACTGTGCTGTCTTGTGGTCTCTCCATGTTATGTAAAGAATGATTCTCTCCTGTGCACATCGCATGGTTCTCAAATTGAGAAAAACAACTCTCATTTACAACAAACATCTTGAGGACAAAGACACAGTGATCAAAATTGAAAACTCACAGCTCCTACTACTAGATAGTAAACAAACCGGTCTGCTTACTCACCCAAAAAGAAACCGTTTGAGCAACAATTTGAGATGTATTTTAAAACAGAAGTCTTTCGTTTAATCATAAAATCTTAGTAACACCTGACACGACAAACCTAATCACATTTCAAGATTCAAACAATAAATCGGGTAACGTGTCAAAACTTATTGTTCAAACAACCTTGATAGGTTTTTCTTTCTTCTTCTTCTTCTTCTTCTTCTTCTTCTTCTTCTTCTTCTCGGTATCAAACCGATTCTCAGAGGAGTCTCTCAGACACTTCCATAGCGGTAATGCTGACTGACAGAATTGCTTTGAGAATTCTTCGCAGATAACACAAAGAAAAAATACTTTGATTTCTCATTACCATATTTGGTCATTAACATACTGCGTGTCTGCCGAGAGTTTAGAGATAAAAGATTGATATTCACGATTAACCCTCCGATTTCCCCCTTTGAATTGTTTCCGATTTCAAGGAACATTACTTCTTGTCCTTTCTCCATGAAAATGTAATATTATTACTAGTTTACCAGTACTGTCAAAAAAAGATGGAAATATTTAAGTCAGTTTTCAATTGTGTTGTACTTATAAAATATCAAAAACAGTTTTTTGTATAAATAAAGAAAAGTATTAAAAACATATATATATATGTTAGATTGAAATGACAAGACAGAAGACCTTGTTGTGTACAAATGAGATTTCTTAGTTTATTTTGACTTTTCGTGAGTTCATTCTGTCTTCTTCAGGAAAAGATACAAGAAATTGTTTGTTATATATAGTCAATGTCTGGTTGTGGGTTAGTGATTAATAATTAAAATAAGCGGATATTAAGTATTTTAAATAGTAGAGATTCGGATGATATGTCTTGAAAACTGAGTGTTTATTTTTCAAGTGTTCAATATATCTATTTCAATCTAATATTGTTGGATAAATTATAATCCACATCAATACACTGGTCATATACATATATGTGTACATACATCTGTCAGTTTCACAACTAAAAAATGTTCTGCCCCACCCCCCAAAAAATAAAGAAAATTAACAATTTATTCATCATATTGAATAATTATGGAGTTTAACATTAAAAATCTATAACTATGTCACAAGATACGTGTTACACACACACAGATACAAAAATATATATATACTTATATGGATATACATATTGTACTTTATTTATGTGAATCCTCTTATTTAATCGTACTAATGTCCACATCTTGGTTGTATTAGTAACAACATTTTCACCGTTATACCCTCTGGCCTACTTCATGTGTTTCTTGTAGTCAGTAACCTTCTGGGAATTTCAAACTAAACCCTTTATTCAATCCATAGGGGTAGATTGTTCTCATTCTGCTATCCATGCCAGAGGATATTTTGCATCAGTTAATTCTTCCTAGTTAATTTGTCAGTGTATAGCAACAATAATTCCACATCGCAGAAGTTCAGATGAAAATTGGTCTGTTTTTCCATAGACAACTGAGTGATGTCTATGCTAGAAAAACTCTATGAAGGTATTCATAGAATGTGTGCATTAGATTATTCACTTCTTGTGTTGCAATAATAGCCTTAATTTATATCACTTAGTATATCACTTATCTGGCCAGTAATTACCCCATGATGAAGTATTGAGACAGGCTGATGTTTGGCTCCAGGTGATTTTGGTCATTTGTTTAGTAGCCTTTAGGTTACACCTGGCTTCTTTTTTCTTTTTAAGGCTAAAGATATGGGGTCGTATTTTATTAGGAGAATCTATAGTCATAGGGTCAGTTTGGTTCACCTCCCCAGTCTTTCTGCTGTCTTTGCTGAAACTGAGTTACTGTTTCAGTTGATACTGTAGACACTGATAATCTATTCCAGCCTGAAATAACTCTAGCAGAAAAGAAATGACCATGTACTCCTGTATCTTGGTAAACTTTCAATTTGTAGCTATGCCCACGAGTGTGCGGTATAATGTAGCTTTGCATGGAAGCAGTTAGGCTATAAAGGTTTAGAAAAAGCCATGAAAATAAATTTGATTAATTTTATTGAAGCTTGGGTACATAAAACTTCCTAATACCACAGAAGACATTAGCTGAGTCCATTAGTTTAGGTACCATATTCACCAGCCTGTAAAATTTCAGAATGGCATTTTCGGATAACTACTCCTTGTGGCTTGTTCCACCCTAACAGTACAGCCTGAAGCTTTGGTAATTGGCCTCACAAACTTAGCAACAAATGATGTTATTGCTTCATATTTGATGAGTTGATGAAGGTATGTGTATACTAGGTAGCAACAAACCTTAACTCATTCAGGCTTGTTTATAGGTTACAAAGCAATGGCAGCAATGGATGGATTTAAGTTTTTTCATTTTTTAAGAAATCCTGGAAAGTCATATATCATTTTGAAGGTTATAAGATATGGATTTCATTTATGGCAAAATTATGCAAATATAATGGCCATGTGACCTCATAATGTATGCAAAATGGCTGCCATATTTAAAATGGCTATGAAATTTGCGCTCCCGACTCAGTTAAATTTCTCAGTCATTGAAATTCTTTCCTCCCATCATAAAAGACAGATCTCAGAAATAAATAAGGCTAATTGCTAGGTGAGGTGAGCTGACCTAACGGTTAATGACACAGAGAATGGAATCAGTGAACCAAGTTCAAACTCTGCTTTGGGAAGGGCATGAATCCACTTCAGCCCTTTAGCACTGTAAGGCAATCGATCTTTGTGCATATGGAAGTTCAGCAATAAAGAAAAAAATAAAATTTTTTCTATTGATACAGACATGACAGGATTATATACTCAGTATTGAAAGGCTGCTTAAATTTTTTTTTGTTTATCGGCCTCCCCATGAGGTCAAATTTGACACAAGGTTGGCTTAGTGTGCAGTCCTGCACACGTACATGCAGGCAGTTCTAAAAATCTCCCTATTCCCTGCGACTAATTGTCACGAGGACATTACGGCAGGCTCGACATAGTCACAGGATGAATCCTAGGCAGGCTGAACTTTTATCTCAGGACGAATCCTGAGCTTGTTAGACTCGGGTCACCGGACAACTCCAAGCAAAGTTTTTCAGAACTTCCTGGCAGAAGGACGAATCCTCCACCAGGTTTTCTTCACAATGCACTTAAATTTGTACTTGCAAGCAATGGTTAAATGGGAAACAAGACTGGCTGATGCAGGGTCAAACTACACCCCAACATCTATTCTGACTCAATATGATTACTGCAAAGTATTGTATATATAATAAATAAAGAATTATAAAAATATATATTATTTGGTATAAATGTATTTATTAAAATTAAATAAGCCTGTGCGTATCTGTAAGATAAATTTTCGTTTATATGTAAGACTTGTCAACTTAGTCAGTAAGACAGCCTCCTGGCAATCATTTGGTTGTGAGTTCAAATCACAGTAGGGGTATGTGAATTTTACATAAAAGTTTACACCTCTAATTTTGGTGAGGATTGTTCTTGTTATGGTAGGAAAACAAAGTCAACTTGTTTGTCAAAAGAAACGAGTCAAAATTTGTTGAGAAATTTCTTCAGTTTATCAAAATTATTTCCTTCAGATAAATATTGGATTTTATCTCATCTAAATGTATTATCTAGGAAAATCTAATCATTAGTCAAAGTGTGGTTGAAATTCCCATGTGTTTACCCAATAAAGAACTTAATTATACACAAAGCACACATACCCACATATGTGCTATTATTTATTATTGTTTCTAATAATTAGATGGGAAATCTTAATACAAAAATGTGTTTTTCTGTTTTTATTGCATGAATAAGATTTGATAATGATTTTTCTGTATTCATACCAATTAAAATTAATTCCCTTGGATACAACATTCAGATAATCTCTGTGTTTGTCTTAAACGAGCCTCCTCTTCCACCGTCCTTGTTTAGATTCTGTGAATCACACTTTTCTCACAGACGATTCCACTTGTACATTTTTAGAATGTTACTTACTAATTATTAATTATCACAAAATAATGGTAATTATTTAATGTTAACTATTTATGAGTTAATAAGTGATGTGTCCCCCTTCATGATTGGCTGTTTGGAGTATATCAAGGTAGATGGCTCTTGAATGGCAGTGATTTACATAGTGCTGAGTTATTAACCAATCAGGGCTGGCCTTGTGGTGCCACCATTGGTATATTAGCTTCCTACTTTCCTATTTTAAGCTGAAGGAGTGAAGTCCCAGTAAATTGCAATGCTGATAATTTCAAATGGATATTTTGACATTTAATTTTCTTAAAATCTTATGTTGTGTAAATTTCTTTCCCTGTGACAAAAAGGATATGTGCATTTTTTCCACTGTCAAACAAGGACTACAATCAAAGTTAGAAATGCTCTACCCAAACTGTCACCATAGGTTTCTTCAGTTTTTAAGTTAGTCTGTATCATGCATGCATATCATGCATGTATGTATCATGCATACATGCCACACCAATAGAGCTAAAGGGCTGATAATTGAAACATTTTACTCCTTATTATGACTAGAAAAAAAATGTTTTTTTTTGTTTTTTGAAAATACTCCCCTATGGAAGTTTTTAGGGGAGGGGGTTTGTTCAATTTGCAAAGTAAGTTTAAGCTAAATTGGTCCCTCAGTTGGTGTCCGCCATTGCTTTATGAAAGTTCAGAAATTTTTAGTGATCACTACCCAACAAAATGCGAGTGAAGTAACTTCTTCATTGATCACCCTTTTTTCTATTCGCATGTTACTTTTCGGATTTATGCTTAGCGATAATTTTCTAATTTGGTGGTCTCTTGTGGTTGAGGCAAACTTATTTTGCGACCACTGCCATTCTCCAAATCCCAACTCTAACTAACTCCTCTAGAAATGACCAATCTATTTAAATGTACTGTTTGTTAAGGATAGCTAGTTCCTTTTCATCCCTACTTCCGCTAATTATACTTATCTATTAAATTGCGGCATGATTTCTGTCCGTAACATTCCTAGTTGGCACCTTCCTTTCTAACTCGTTTTCAAATTCTAAGTCCCAAATTCATAATCAACTCTAAATGTGTTTGTCACGTGGCATGGGGTAACTTCATAAAATTCCTGACCATAGCTGATGCCAAATGCTGTAGGAGTTTGACCTCTGACAAGAAAGAGCCTTGGACAAAATATATGCTTTTTTCTGATTTTCTGTTCTGGGATTAAATTACTTAATTAACAAAATCGTTTTCTTATTAGAGACTCTAAATGAACAACCTAATTAAGTTACACATGCTGCCAAAAGAGATTAGTCTTGTGACGGTTTTTATTGAGTGACTAACCAGACCTGCTCTCTCTAACTTTTAGTAGTCAGTGTGCATCTTATGTTGTGCAATTTCTTTTTTTTCCAAGACAAAAGTATGTGTGCACTGAATACTTGTGCAAATGTAAACTTGAAATTGTTTCAAGATAATTTTGGCACAACCTCTCTCTCATGGCTAATAAAACTGTGTGTTTGAACTCTTCCTCCCTGATAACGCCTCGAGGCGTGATAATAAATTTCACTCATGACCTGATCACGCGTAGAAGCGTGATCCCGTATTTTCGTTCTTTCCTGAACAACGACTACAGGCGTGATGTATAGCGTTGATGAAATCAACTCTGATTAGTGGTCTGTAGGGGATCCCTTATAATCTCAACCAATCAAAATGAAGCTTACAAATACATATGGGGAAACATTATACCTATTTCTCCCTTCATTTATTGTGTAACGGTAAAAGAAACACACACAAATTGCAAATTTTAATCGAGCCACGTGGTGATCTAAAATGGATTCAAATGACTTTAGCGATTCGTAATTTGAGGGATTTTTGCATTAAACAGTATAAACTTTTCAAAGAAATATTTTACAAATGGATTCTATCAACATATCTAATGTTGATATAAGCAATTTTGACTCTAGTGATTCCGAGCCTGAAAATTGCGATCCGTGAAATGATCGCTTGCATAACGTGAATATTAAAGATTTTATAGACATTCCTGGACCAGCTACACAATTCCCTGATAACGCTAAGCAGTTTATAGATAATAATTTATTATTATTGAAAATAAACACTGAGAATTTAATAAAAACTGATTAAAATATGAACTAAAAGATGTTTAAGTTTAAATCATAACAATGAAAATCAACTGATAATATCTTTTTCAATTTATTTACTGCCCATTGTATTTTTTTCTTCAGCAACAGTTGATGTTAAATTACCTTTAGGGCACACAGGCATATTGAGAGAAGAAAATTTTAGAAAATTCAGTCAAGCAGTCAGGGAAGTAATCAAACATGGTTGCTGTAATGTTTATATATATGTATGTATATGTTAAATCAATAAACATGCCGAAGCAAGCTCCCAGCAGCCCCTATTCCATTTCCGGTCCCAGAAAGTACAGACCGGAAGTAGGATCTGAAGGCTCAGTTCAACACAGGAATAGCCCTGATCAACATGTATCTTTCATTACATCTTCTTTTCTTAACACGCTTAAACATGGTTAAAAATCAAACGCATTCTAATCTCACACAGTGACAACAGAAAAAACATCAAAGACACTAAACACAACAAGAACATTACAGTTGCCAGGGAGGAACGAATTAATGTAATACAAGTATGATTGCATTCTACCAAGCAAAATATTTAGTTAATATTTTGTTAACAGATAACTCCAGTTTTTGAATCATACATAAATACTTCTCTCAGCTGAAAGACCTCATGAGCTTTCAGTGTAGCATTTTCTACTATATTGTTAGGCCATTCACTTTAAACAAACTTTCAATTCTTTTGTGCTTCACAAATTTCTTTTCTTCCAAAGCATTCAACAGGGAATCAATAGTGAGTTTTTATTGAAAAAAACCCACTTATCTATCTATAGAATTTAAAACATATCTTTGTAAACTTTATGATTACACATACACAACTTAGAGGGAACTATGTTCATTAGTTGATAGTTTGTCAGGATGCTGGCCAAAGAAACACAGCAAGAAAAACAATCCCTAAATGTACACAAGTCTATTTAGCTAAAGTGGAATCCCTTTAGAGATGTAAATGTTGTTGTTGTTCAGCTTTATGGTAATTACACAGAGTATATGTTTACATATCTGACTTTTTTCTACACACCTATACACTGGCCTCCTTCAGGTGCCTGTCACATATAGTAACCTTCTGGGAATTTCAAATAGAACCTTGCGTTCAATCCACAGGGGTAGATTCCTTAAAAAATACTGATGAAAATATTTTTTCAAGTTTTGTTTGTATGATTTTATCTGGCATGAATGGAAATGAATGTGACAAAAGTCATTTCTCCTGTCAGAAAGGGAAGACTCCTTTCTATTCAAAGCAAATCCCGAAACTGTACGTGCCACGTCAGGTTTGGTTTTAACTTCAGTTGAAAACCATGAATGAAGCTATCAACATTGTCAGCAAACATAATCAGGACTTTCTCAGAGGTCTCTTAGTTTGGCCTGATTATGCAGGCATGGATCCAGGGGGTTAGGACCCCTCACCCCTGCTCGGGCAAGGCACAATTAAACCATTTTTTTACATACCTAGATAAAGAAATTTTATAAATAAAACACCAAGTAATCATAAATTAACCTTAAAAACAGAAATGTATTAAATCCATTGTCTAATTAAGAAACTAAGTTAAAAAAAACAACTAATTGGACCCCCGCTCCATCCCTACTCAAAATCCTGGATACGGCCCTGTTACGACCTGTTAAGACCTGTTGGGGAAGTTTGGTGCACATGGCCTGTCCATCTGAGCTGGTTTGATTATGGTTGCTTCAATGCTGTTAGCTTGAGCTTTTTCAAGGGCCGCTAGTTTGGTGGCGTATTCCTCCCATTTGAATTTCATGAGTGATCTGCTGGCTCTAGTTTCTTAACATCCTGATGGTTTAGGCAGGATTAAAGCCACTTGATGCCCTAACCGCAGTCTCAAAATGATGACCCCATTGGCCTTTCCATTGGTTAACTGATAAGATTTTCAAAAATGAAAAATTCCTAAAGATATGAAGATCATATTCATTCAAAACACATCGAAATACACAAGGAAAATACATTCTCCTACTTCAATAAACCGAATCTTTATCTATGAAACTTGTGCTTGCAAAATGACCAGTTTCCTTCAATATTGAATGTTTGAATTAACTCTATGTACAAGACAAAATGTTAACCCATAAGAACACACTGTGACACCGGTGTCACATACCATTTAATTGATCTGCACAGTCTCTTTATAATATTATATTTTATCCTTGATTTTAACTCATGAAGTGTACTATGTGACATCTACTGAACATCTTGGTGCAGTCACGTAACTGTGTGTCAATTTGCCTACCTATAATCCTTCAAGTAGAAATGGGTCTGGGTTCTTATGGGTTTTAAACAACTTTTAATAATTTAAATCAGGAAACTGCAAGAAACCTGTGTGCCCCCCCCCCTCTTTTGATACCCCAAGAACGTGCTTATTCTGCTTAATGGTTTAATCCAGGGATTGGTGCAGGGTCAATATTTTACCTCCTTAAAGTAATCTTGAAAATAAAGACACCTTGATAAACCAAGTTTATTTAATGAAATCTTGCAATTTAGGAAAATATGGAGTATTTATTTGTTTGTTTAAGATTCTCTTGTAGGGCAGTCAGGATGTTGAAAATGTCCTAAACAGTCATAACATGTACATCAGAAGGCATACACCAATACACAGGGCGGAACTATGTTCATGAAAATGTTAATTTTGAATTTTTAGAATTTTAATATTTTATAATGTCCACAACACGGAAATTGAAAATATTTTTCATTTCCATAGTTTATTGCTTTTGTTGTACAGATTTTATCTGTATTCTTCGTCAACATTTTATGATTTGAATTCTTTTTATTCTCAGGAAGCCAAAAGGCAAAACATGTTAAATAAATATTCCGAATCGTCATAAATATCTTAATATGCCGGATTCTTTATCCAATTTCTACTCATCTTGTCAACGTGGAAAATGAAAAGACTAACCTACAAATGAAACAAAACTATTTCGACAAAGGATTTATATAGGACATTATAACCGCGACAATAAAAACCAAAAATGATAGAACTTAAGTAAATCCCTAATATCTGCCTTGGCCATAGCAGCTTGCTTTCAAAAAATATACTGAATTTTATTTTTGAAACTTTGTTCACAACTGTATTTTATTATTTCTGAGGAAGGCAAAATGGCAAAACATGTTAAATAAATTTTCCGAATTGTCATAAATATCTTAAACTTGTCGGATTCTTTATCCAACTTCTACTCATCGATTGGAATTCTGTAAAAACCATTCTTTTAATTCATACTCTAAATATTCCTACTTTTCTTTGCTTTTTTTTTCCAATAATAATAATGTGGTTTTTTTCCCTCTTTGTTTTTGCAGCTTGTTCGTTCTCATAAAAGATGATTCCTGCTGGTTAGAACAATAGCATTTCAGAAAGAGGGTTGTAAGCGAAACAAAAGATTAAAATATTTCAAGGTAAGTGGTCTTTACTTATTTGATTGCAAGCCATATACAATCAGAGTAATCAATTTTTCAAATTATTTCCTCGTTTAATTAGGCATCTTGGGAAGCAGAGCACAAAATGACTAATTAAACAGACTCATTTTAATCAACACGTAGCGTTGTAATTTCACTCCCCACCCCCTCTTGATTTGGGTCTCTATCTCACTTTCTATCTTTCTATAGACAGATAAATGGATATGAACAGTGTGATAGATAGATGGATATGAACAGTGATAGATGAATATGAACAATGTAATAGATAGATAGGTAGATATGAACTATGTGATAGATAGATAGATAGATATGAACAGACTGTGAGATAGATAGATAGATATGAACAGACTGTGAGATAGATAGATAGATATGAACAGACTGTGAGATAGAGAGATGGATATAAACAGAGTGTGATAGATAGATAGATAGATATGAACAGTGTGATAGATAGATAGATATGAACAGAGTGATAGATAGATAGATAGATAAATAGATGGATATGAACAGACTGTGAGATAGAGATGGATATAAACAGAGTGTGATAGATACATAGATAGATAGATGGATATGAACAGTGATAGATGAATATGAACAGAGTGTGATAGGTAGTTATGAACAGTGTGATAGATAGATATGAACAGTGTGATAGATAGATAGATATGAACAGTGTGATAGATAGATAGATATGAACAGATAGATGGATATGAACAGTGTGATAGACAGATAGATAGATGGATATGAACAGACTGTGAGATAGATAGATGGATATGAACAGAGTGTGATAGATAGATAGATAGATAGATAGATATGAACAGTGTGATAGATAGATAGATAGATATGAACAGTGTGATATATAAATAGATATGAACAGTGTGATAGATAGATAGATAGATATTAGAATTTCTGCGTACAAGCAAGCAGACAGACAGACAAATATCTCTCAGACTTCTTTCAATTTGTCTTCCTCTTTCTCTGTACATACGAGTGTACACGCACACAGAAGAGCATGTAAAAATGTGTTATAAATAAATTCATCCCCACCTGAACAGATGCATAGACATTTTTCTATAGATAAAGATCTCTGTTGTTATTTTGTTTACAGAATATGAGATCAAGTTGACATAGCTTACACTAATCAACCTTAATTTATTTTTGGAAAAATAAATTCCATCAACTCTTAGCTGGAGATAATATTGAAATATATTATCAAAATGTCTATCTGTACTTATGTTGACTTTGAACTAATGCCCTTGGGAGATGTATGAATCCCTCTGCTCTGTTCCATCACCATATATCTTGATTAAAAAAAGGTGCATCACTGGTATGCCACAATGCTTAACAGAGAAGAGAGTGGTTGAGTGACCTCTTGGGCAAACCACTCTCCTGTAACTACTTTACTGCCCAGGCAGTAGTAAAAAAAGTAGTAAAAAGCTGTTACACCAATTTTCAACCTTGACAGGAGCCAATAACATTATAATTACCTTTATTGTTCAGACCCAGGGTCAGCAACCTACGGCCCATGGGTCAAATATGGCCCACAGTCCCATTTCATCCGGCCCGTCGAATTCACCATTTTGCACAACTTATTTATATGAAAAACATTTTCAAAGATGAATTATATTAACCCATAAGAACCCACTGTGACACCGGTGTCACATACAATTTAATTGATCTGCATAGTCTCTTATATAATATTGTATTTTATCCTTGATTTTAACTCATGAAGTGTACTAAGTGACATCTACTAAACATCCTGGTGTGGCCATGTGACTGTATGTCAGAATCCCACATAATGTTCCTTCAAGTAGAAATGGGTCTGGGTTCTTATGGGTTTTAAACAACTTTTAATAAATTAGATCAGGAAACTGCAAGAAACCTGTGTGCCCCCCCCCCTTTTGATGCCCCAAGAACATGCTTATTCTGCTTAATGGTTTAATCCAGGGATTCCTTCAAGTAGAAATGGTTCTTAGTTCTTATGGGTTAAAAACATTTCTAATCTGGCCTGTTTCCCAGAAAGTTTTCGACTCCTGGTTTTAACCACTATGTTCCAGCTGGTGGTCACATCCAATAATCTTATTTTTTTTTCTCTCTCAATCTCCGCCTCTTCACCGATCAAACAACAATTTGTCTGCTGCCGAAAACTTTACTTTTTGGGAATATTTTCTATTGTTTCATCTCTACTTCTGGGAGGAGACCATTATTGTTCAGTGTGTCTATAGACTTCTTTTTGCAATTTTTCTTTTCTCTCATGTATTTTTTCTTCAAGCTGAATTTTTTAATATGTAAATTTTCTGTGTTGTAATTTGTTTTTTTTCTACTAAAATCTTTTGTGTACTGAGATTTTTGCTTTCATAAGAATTAGAGGATTTCGGGACAAGCCATCATCATTGTTATAACACAACATCTCTTTTGTCATTACTGTTTTAGCACTAGTTTACTCTTTATTTTTAATCAAATTTGACTAGTTTTTACCTTCATCTTAATTTCAGTTGCTTTTATATACAACTTTCAATTCAGTTTCTACAGCAATGAATAACAGCACGGTCGGATAATAAAGAATAAGCCTTTGGTGAGAATTGAACTCACACCCTCATTGCCAATCGGCCACAAAGACTTCATGAATTAGCAGAAGCTGATTCACAGACAGCAACTGAAGTTAAGATGAAGTAAAATCTAGTCAAATTTGATTAAAAATAATGTGTTATGATTACTTCATCAAATAATAATAAGAAAGATTAGTTTACTCTTGTAGTCAAAAAATGACAGCATTATTTAAGTAATTTTCTCATTGCATTGTACTTATATTTACTCGGCACTTGCTCACACCAGTGCCAAGCAAATATAGGTTACCTATTAATAAAAGTCTTTATAATTATCATGTATAAGTATATAGATCAGTCAGTTTCTCAACAAAAAAAATGTTCTGGCCTCCAAAATTGATAAATATATATATTGGCCAGACTACTACTACTCTATCCTGCCATCTCACTTGCCATCTCTCCAATTTGAGTGCCATTAGAACACATTTAAACAAACACACACCCTTTCAAATTCCCATATGCCAAATTTTAGGTTAACAACACACGCATTATAAAACACATCCATTGTAAAATAAGATTTGCTATCATGGAAGCACTTCTAATAAAATTTAAAAATCCAACCCTTAACAAAATCTCTTTTGGTCATGGCCAGAGAGGTTTAAATGTGTTTAAAAACTAACATCTGAAACCCCCTTCTAACAAATATTGCATTTGTCCATCATTTGCCTTGCACGCCAAACTAACCAATGGTATTAATTTTGGCACTGTTTAAACCGTGCAAACAATAAGATTTCACAATCTTGATAATGACTGAATGCACAGTCGAAAGTGTTCAATCCAATATATCGTTTGGACAGTATTTATATAAATTACCTCCGAACATATGTTCCCTTGTGAGTAAACAAGAAAAATTAACCAAAAAAATGAAATGGTTTTCCTTGTCCTTCATATTTAACCAAACATGCATTAATGAAGGATTAGTGCCCAAATACACAATACATATATATATATCATCATCATCATCTAAGGCACTCACAATGATGAATGCGAAAGACATAAATTGTCTTCATATATATATATATATATATATAAGTATAAGTATTTACACATGTATTTATCAACCTATCTGTATATCTATTTCTATATGTCTATAGACTAGAATAGACCTCCTGTTTTGACAATTGTCAGTTTTCTGTTCAGCAATGTTTTTCTGGAACTAGGATGAAATCCTCCAATGAAAGTATTGTTCTGATCATGTGATAGATTTGAAAGTTGCTTGAATTGATTGAATGAAGAATTCAAGATGAAAGGGCAAATCATTGGAGCAAGAAAAAAAGCTGAGAAGGCTTAACAGTGCTGATTCTTTGCAGTAGTAACAAGAGAAAAAACAGAACACGATGGCTATGACAAGAGAGAGGGGAGAGAAGAGACAGAGGGGAGAGTAAAGAGAGAGAGAGGTGTGAGTAAATAGAGAGAGGGAGCGAATCTTTAATTATTCTAGAACTGGGTCAACCGCTTCCTTGTCACGTCTCAATTAATTGCAAGATTCACGAAAGCGACACAGAATTCTGATGTCACGTGTGCATGAGGAACTAATGATGTGGGAGTTGTTCAAGACAATTTACCCTTTTTTAAAAATTGCTTTGGAAATAGATACAGAATCACTTGAAAACTGAAGAAACTAACCTTCGGTTTTGGTTGGTTTCTAAAAATATATAATAGTATACTACAGTTCTCCACTTCTGTAGTATAGCTTTACATATTTTTAGAAACCAACCAAAACTGAAGGTTAGTTTCTTCAGTTTTCAAGTGATTCTGTCTGGCTGGGTATGTATGTATGTCTGTGTCATGTTTACAGGCTGCACCAATGGAGCTAGAGGGCTGAAATTTTAAACATTTACTCCTTATTATGTCTAGAAAAACGTTTTTATGTTTTTTAAAAAATTCATCCCCCATTAATTAATTACGTAAATTTATGCTAAATTGGGCCTTAGTTTTTTGTCCGGCAGCATTCATGCTTGTTCTTTTTAAAATTCAGACTTTTATAGTGATCACTACCCAACAAAAGTGACAGAAGTAACTTATTCATTGATCACCTCTTTCCAATTGTTTTAATTGATCACCCCCAACATGGCATGCCGCCAGAATTGACGGTTTCGATTGAGTGACTAACCATACATGTTTTCTATTTTTTTCAAGATTCCCATGCAAATTGAAGAGGCATGAATAGATTGCAGGTGGTTGATAGAATGAAATGATGGTTTCACAGAGAGCTTATTCATATTGGGAGAGGTCTGAGTGGCATAATAGATAATGCAAAGTTCTCCCTCTTAGGACCTCACACACATCCCTGCTTCCCTTCCCCTTTTCAAAATACTCTGTAAAGTCCTATTTCCTGATCACTATCAGCTGCCTCGTTGGGTTTGCCTTAATCTTGTCCATGGTCTGAAATCTCTTTGAGAAAGCCCGGAAGTTGCAGTTGCAAACTGTAGACTGTAAAGGGACTGACAGATCTGAGTAACCCAACAGGAGAGCGTATTCAGATGCATGCGCAGTAAGGTCCTCTCTGATTTTTTGCCAAGTTAAATCAATGCTTTGGAACTGTTCTCGAGATATTCAAAATAGATGGATACTTTCTGGACCAACCTCATAAATATATATAAATAGATATAAATAAATATGTACAAAATGGCAATGAGATAAATTGATGTCGGGATAAGTAAATTGATCAACAAAGTATATCTATATCATTATCTACATCTGATGTCAAGTATAAAACCTTAGAAATTCGGTCTAATGACCCAAGGGACCAGAAGTGTGATCTTCGTATAATGAACTTCAGAATCACTCTACCTTGGGTTTTGTCTCGGAACAGATAACAATGGTGATTCATTAGATATAAATTCAGCTGTCAAAGGCTTGCAAGATAGGGGATCTCTGGAATAAACAATTCGGCTGTTGGATGTGAGACTTGTGTCAGAGATGGGAATCCCAAAGGTAACAATTTGGCATTTGTTTCCATGTTTGATTCATGAGTGTAAACTGAAAGCAATCAATTTTGGGGCCCAG
>VCCN01004568.1:8207965-8223858 GCA_006491835.1 Architeuthis dux | reverse complement strand
ATATATATAAAGCTTATTTATCAAATAAAATAACTATATAAAGACTCAAGAACAAATTATTAAGAAAAACATTTATTTTTGTTAAACTTGCCAGATTTAATCAGCTATTGTAGATTTTTATCGGCTAATTTGGCAACCCTGGAAGAAATTTGCTGACAGAGCATTGGAGGGGGTGGGGCAGTACTCCCACGCACCCCCATTCAGTATGCCCCTGGCCTTACATGGAACAAAAGCCAGCTTACTAAGTACTTCAAAACTTTGATGAGTGATAGTCTGATTTAACAGAGAAGAAGTAATCAATGCAGTTCTGTAATGCCATGATAACTGCTGCCATTTGCATTCATAGCATTTTGTGGGTTTCCAGATAATTGAAAAGCAGAAGATTATAAGCACCCAGAAAACGTGTGTATTCCTGAGACAATGGAAAGCACAGATTCATGCAGGTGTAAGAATCAAGTTTAGCTTTGTAATAAGCAGCGATGAAATGCTAAAAAAAGAAGTGAGGGATAGCAAGGTTTCCTGCTTTAGTGATTGTAGCAATCCAATGAGCAAACCTGCAAGGTTGGGTTGTTTGAGCAGAAGTAGTTTTACCTTGATTCTGTACATATAGCTACAATGCATGTTTCAGATAATCTTAGAGTAAAAACAGATAAACAGAATGAGAAATTTAGAAGTATATAGAGTATAGCCCATAAATAAGTACATCCCTACCATTTTTTGATAGAAAGTTAATAGTCTTCTAAACCAAACAAAGCAGGATTTTATTACACAATCAAAACGGATATTATCAGGTATTATTTATGACCAAACTCTCCAGCATTGAAACTCTGTTGCCAAAATATAAATATGTTGCCGTCCAAAGATGAGTACAACACCAAGTTTCAATGCTGTAGAGTTTGGCCATGAATAATACCTAACTCTACAGCATTGAAACTCAGTTTTTGGACGGCAACATATTCATATTTTGGCAAGAGTTTCAATGCTGGAGCATTTGGTCATAAATAATACCTGATAATATCCGTTTTGATTGAGTAATGTTCCACTAGAAATAATAAAATCATGCTATGTTTAGTTTAGAAGACCATTAAATTTCTCTAAAATAGTGGTAGGGGTGTACTTATTTATGGGCGATACTGTAGATAGTGAGGGAATGCTGTTCCTTCTCCTAAACAAAGTGAGGACATACCGTTAGAACTCATTTCCACAGCACCACATCACTGCTAATAAGGATCATTTTGTTGTATCGAATTCTTGGGTAAATCCAGATTCACAATAGTTTTTTTATTCAAATAGTTCTTCGTACAATTGAAGTCCTTCTTGTTGTTTGTGTTGTTAACACAAAGTTTCAGCCGTACCAATCCTTCCGCCGTCTTCGGGTGTAATTTCCGAATGTGATGGGATGAAGTTTTCAATTGTCCAAAGAACTATTTTAATGTTAATGACCCTTCTCAAAACTATAGAAAATAGTTTTTTTTTATATTACTCATGTGTATGATTGAACCACCTGTATTTGCCAGCATACAAGACACAAATTTAAATTTAAAAAGAAACTCTTAAAATATTACTCTGCATCCAGTGCACTGGTATTATAACTAGGGGGCCGTCTACTAAAGCTCAAAATGGACAGCTATGGTCAGTTGTGTAGTGCTAAAGAAAGAAGTGAGGGAACGCAGGGCTGCCTGTTCTTGCAAGTGTAATGATACGGTGAGCGAAGCAGGCATCTGCAGCTGGATAGGGAGGAAACACCATTCCTCCTCCCAAACAAAGTATGGCAACGCCGTTACCACAGCACTACTTCACTGGCTATGGCATATCACAAGTGGGGGGTACCACTATGCAATATGTCCGAGACCATAAACATTGGTCATTTTTATGACCTTTGTTTAAAAATCAAAATCCTTCGCTTTTTGACCCGGAAAAATCGGACCTTTCAACCTGGACCCAAATGAGGAGCTTTTCCTGATCCTTTTGACAACATTACCCTAACCCTAACCTTTGCGCTAGATTGAAGTTTACAAAGCAACAGTAACTTTGAAAGTTTGCTTCTATTAACTACCAGCAGGTTCTCAGCAGATTAATACTTAGGAAAAAAAAAGAAGAAATCCTGGAGTCGGTATTCGCACACATTGTCTAAAAAATAGTGGAACAGCATCCGAGCCAACACCTGGCGCCAGACAATATAAGTAACATTGTCAGAGACGTGACCATGTAATCTTTCTGCCTAAATAATTCACCAATAACCATTGTTAAAAACATTTCCCGGATCCTAATTTTCTTCTCTTACACACTCTGTTAGATTCCATTATATTGACGATAGTGAAAAGGAGAAATCTTTACCAGTTGCCGAATAAAAGACAGCACCGCAGAAAGACTGCTTGCTGTTCTGGTTTTGTCAGAAGCAGGTGCTTTTCGGGAAATGAGGCATCATAGATATTCATGAATACATTGAAAACTGATATTTTGGCATTTATGTTTGAGGGCTGTGAAATAGAATGGGATGGATCCAGAATCTCGAGCAGGTGGGCTCCGAATGGGAAATAATATTTTTACAAATAAATACGTGGATAGTATCCATATATAGTTCGACCCAAATATTTAATAGAAAAAACCTTACTGTATACATATCTTATAACAGTTTGTGATATCTAAGAACAACTAAATTAGACTTGAAGTATGGTAACACACTATTTTTATTATCAATTTTGACTATTTTGTACTTTGATCTTAATTTTAAGTTGATTTGATTTTCACGACATTGACTCGGATGGTCATTCTACGGCAACAAGTAAACAACGCAATCGGAAATAAAGAGTAAGAGCACAATGAGAATCGAACTCACACCCTCCAACCAGAGGGAGTCCAGTATACGTCTGGCTGCCTTTAACCATTCAGCCACAGGGTTCCATAGTTTGGCAGAAGCTGATTTTACACCTTTAAACTTAAACTTTATTTCCGATTGCACTGTTTACTCCTTGCTGTAGAATGATGGTCCGAGTCAAAGTTGTGATAGAAAAAAGCAAATAAAAATTAAGATGAAGGTAAAAATTACTCAAAATCAATAATAAAAATGTTGTATTACAATACTTCATCCAATAATGAGAATAAATTAAAGATCTTTCAAATGGTTCTTCAGACGATTGAACTCCTTCTTGTTGTTTGCATTGTAAACACAATGTTTTTCAGGTGTAAAATCCGAGTGTGATGAGGGAAACAGAAGTTTTTTTTGTTTTTTTTAAAGGGGGTAACCCTTATAATGCAAGGCCCCAAAACACCCAGGCCCTGCATTGTAAGTGTTACCCCCTTTAAAAACAAAAAAACAAACTTCTACACCTGAAGAAGGCCGAAGAATGGATCGGCCGAAACGTCGTGTTTACAACACAAACAAAAAGGAGTTCAATCGTCTGAAGAACCATATTAATGTTAATGACCCTTCTCAAAACTATAGAAAATAAATTAAAGATTGTTGTATTAAAAAGACTACTAGGTCTCAAATATAAACATCAACAAGTGTCAGATATTGGTTGCAAGGAGTCAAGTTGAAAGGTGTAAAATCAGCTTTTGCCAAACTATGGAACCCCAAGGCCAAATGGTTAAAGGCAGCCAGGTGTATAATGGACTCACTTTTGGCTAGAGGGTGTGAGATTGATTCCCCCTGTGGTCTTACTCTTTATTTCTGATTGTGCTATTTATTTGTTGCCATAGAATGATGGTCTGATTCAAATTTCTGAGAAAAAAAAGCAACTAAATATTAAGATGATGGTAAAAAAATAATTATGTTTCCCAGAAATTAAGCAAAACAAATGTTAGCATTTTAATTGTTGTTTTCCTTGTAAAAAATAACAATGTTTTAAAACTTTTTTCCTTTTGAAAATATTACTGGAGGCCTCACAGTACTTGTAGCCGAGATGCCTACAAACTATTAATCTGGCACTGCCCAAGAGTAAGATAACAATCTTTGACTTGATTAATAATAATGTAACATTTGGCCTCGGGAAGAATAAAAAGGTCTGGACAATTCTGTCGTGGTGGCTTCTGAGGGAAAATAATGACATTGGTTAGAACCATAAACAGCAATCAAGAAAAAGAACAAAATTCCTCAATTTGTTATAACTTCAGCAAAATGTCCATTGATCAGAACATTGTTTCCTATGATTGGCTATAAAGAAATCCATTTAACCTTGAACAGTCTGTAGGCGACTCGGATCGATGAATGGTACTGTGTTTGAATTCTGCGATTGTGTTGTCAGGTCAATTCCAGTCAAACATGAACAGACAAACAAGTTACTAAGTGCACAAAATCTTGGCACTCTTGAAAAAGAATAAACAGTGCTAACAGTTAAAGCAAAGATATGTAACCAATGAATATAGTTGCAACATTTCAAAATTGATCAAATCAAAAGACTTATCTCATTTGTAAAGATGTTTATGACAGATTGTGTCTTGTCTACTAAACAACATGGTGTCTCTCCCTCAGAATATAAACAGTGGCACCTTACTGGAAGTCATAATATCATCTAAGAGAAGATTATTCTTATAGAAAAACTTACTGCTTAGCAGTCGCCATAGCTGGTCCCAAGCCCGGGTAAAGGAGAAGGGTTGGACATGGTGCTAGCAATTCTACCCCTTAAAATCTACTTGCTACTGAAACAGCCCTATGCTCCACAAGGGGTCGACAGGAATAAACAAATAAAGCAATGTGTATCAAAAAAGTATCTAAGAAGAAATGCCTTTTCCATTTCTCCCCCTCTAGCCATGGGTAAATAGCAGGGAAACTGGAGCCCTTTGGTCCTGTAAGGCAGTCCATCAAAGAGAAGTTAACTGATAGAAAAAAACCTACAGCTTGGCAGCCACCACCAGCTGGTCCCAAGCCCGGGTAAAGGAGCAGGGTTATGTGCAGTGTTAGCAACTCCACACTATAAAATGTAGTTGCTACTGAGACTGTAGCAGATTGGTTGCAGCCCTATACTCCGCAAGTATTCAAATAAATAAAACAATGTATACCAACCAATTATCTAAGATGAAGAAAAAGACCTTCAGCTTGGCAATCACCATAGCTGGTCCCAAGCCCAGGTAAAAGAGGAGGGTTCAGCGTGGGGTTAACAATTCCACTGAAAAAACCTACTTGGTACTGAAACCGCAGCAGAGTGATTGTGGCCCAATGCAATGATGGAAATTGGATTTAAGAACTAGGTATACAGTATATCTGGGTTTGGAGAACTAGGTATATGGTAGATCTGGATTTGGAGAACTAGGTATATGGTTGATCTGGGTTTGTGGAACTAGGTATACCGTAGATATGGGTGTGGGGAACTAGGTATATAGTAGATCTGGGTTTGGGGAACTAGGTATACAGTATATATGGGTTTGTGGAACTAGGTATACCTTATATGTGGGTTTAGGGAACTAGTTATACCATATATCTGGGTTTGTGGAACTAGGTATATGGTAGATCTGGGTTTGGGGAACTAGGTATAAGTTCATATCTCTATTAGTAGACATTGAACATAAAAAAACTGTAAATTGAAAAGTAGGTATACACCATACCCTTGCATATCCCCTCCTCCATTTCCACATTGGCCTATGCTCCACAAACAATGTGTATCAAACAAGTATCGAAGATAAGCAAAAGCAAAGGAAAGAAAACAAAAAAACGTTCAAGAATAAAAGCCGATCTTATCACATTGATGTCGAATGATCCGACCATCCCTGCTACCCACACTCAACACTTTATTATCCTGCTCTGCTATAAAATCACTGCGAATATTCCGACCAAAAATTGATCTGGTCACTATGTCTGCTGGTTCCTGCAAGTAATCAATTTTGGTCAAAAGGATAAGGTCTGTATATCAATATCTGTATTTCTCTTGGGCAGAAGGGGATTACTCAGCATTAGCAGAAGACCGCCGACCCCCCCCCTCCCAACTAAGTGTGACCCACAAGATACATTAAGAGGGAGTAACCGGTCGCGGTCGTTCATTGCTGCCTTTTGCGGCTTCAAAAACATCTGCTTTTTTCTAGAACCTTCCAACAGAAGTTGTCCCTTCATTGCGTCTTTCTCTTACCAAACACAGACCAGTGGAATCAACCGGAATGTTCTTTAATGCTTTTGAGCTGAAGAAAATATCTTTTGCAATTTAACAGCTTAGTATGTTGCCAAGAAGATAATAAATCTATGTTTTTTGTGCGATTATGTATGTGTATGTGTGTGTTGCGATTAAGTTTGAAGAGATATATGTATTCACTCGGCTGTCTGTCTGTACTATATCCCTAAAAGTTCTCAATGGGCTAAGGAAGAATTGATTACATTTTTGGGTGGATCCAGGAATATTTAACAGTTATCTCCCCTGCATCGTAGCTATATGTCTGTCCATGCAATATACCCAAAGGTTCTCAATGAATTTCAATGACATTTTGTGGAAGGATAGACCATGTGCTAAGGGAGAATTGATTACATTTTTGGGTGGATCCAGGAATATTTAACAGTTACCTCCCCTGCATCGTAGCTATATGTCTGTCCACGCAATATTTCCAAAAGTTCTCAATGAATTTCAATGACATCTTGTGGAAGAATAGACCCTGGGCTAAGGAAGAATTGATTAAATTTTGGAGTGGATCCAGGAATATTTATCAGTTACCTCCCCTGCATCACAGCTATATGTCTGTCCACGCAATATTTCCAAAAGTGCTCAATAAAATTCAATGACATTTTGTGGAATGGTGAGGCTAAGGTAGAATTGATTGAAATTTGGAGCAGGTCTGGGAATTCTTCGCAGATATCTCCCCTGCTTGCTAGCTATATATGAATTGATTTACAATTCAATGTTTTTAATGATAATGGCATTGACTGAGGTATGAACTCTCTGAGTACTTTCGAGTGATAATTTGCAGTTATAATTATGTGAATAATTTATTGGTTACCATGTCGGACACAACAGTGTTCAAGTTTCAGTTCAACGCATGACCTGGTGATCGTTGGGGTGCCATGCTGAGAACTTTCACTTCAGGGCTGCGGGAGTTACTTGATGGTTCCCATTTCCATGCCAAGCAACATGCAACAAGTTGTACTGTGTTATATGGTACCAGCAGCAGGGAGTAATCTCTGATCTAACCTATTGGAAGAATTGGAACCAGTCTGCCTTAGGGGATCTACTACCAGTTTGGAATCAGAGTTGTCAATCTCCTAGACTTGTTGCCAACCAAGGCTAGAGAGCCCAGTCAACCCTACTATATACCGATAGCTGGGGTGGGGGGTGGATCCATGCCTTTCTGAAGGGCATTAGCACAAAGTGAACTACAACTGCCTCAGCCGGAATCTCCACTCAGTTTGTCAATTCCATTTTCTAACGAATTGTATATTGTATTATCAAAGGAATTGTATATTGTATTATGTACATTATATCGGTCAGTAGGTACCATGCAGTAATTAGACCGACATAGGTTTCTACCAATTGTTTCCCAGCTCCTCATCTTTTTATGATGAGTGTGGGTTCCATAGTTTAGCAGGAGAAGGTGTAACAATATTTGTTTCTGATTGACCATTCCCTCTCTAAGCTAGACTTGAAAGTGTTCACATTATCTGCAGTGACCGTGGCTTCACTCAGACAGTTCTAGTCCGCTATCACTTTTGTAGTGCAAAACTGTATCCCCACACCAGTTTCAAGTTGCCTTTGAAGTTTGTGGTTTACATTTATTAAAGCAATCATTTCTTATCGACTTGTTCCAGTGAATAAATGCTGTTTGTTGTTGTGCATGCATCTGGACAAAAAATAAAATATCCCCCAAATCCTAATACAGTGATTTTTCCAAGAGTTAAACATGAGCATTGCTGACTGCACACAATCGGATCCTTTTTGCATTTGATATTTATTTTTTTTAAAAGATATGATTTTTTCTAAAATCGCCATCCACCCAAACTCCTCGGAGAAAGTCTGATAAAAAGGGCAAACAAGACTAGAATAAATAATAAAGATTAAATGATGAGTTGTTTTTATTACCCAAAACTTGCTTTCTTCTTTGCATAGACGTGTTTCTAGAGTTTGGGATGCTTAGAAATACTATCCATCTTGTTCAGAATTTTCAAATGGTTCTTCGGATGATTGAACTCCTTTTTGTTATTTGTGTTGAAAACACAACGTTTCGGCCAATCCATTCTTTGGCCTTCTTCAGGTGTAAAATCTGAGTGTGATGGGTTAAACAGAAATTATGTTTAAAGGGGGGTAGCTCTTATAGCGCATGGCCCAGGTGTTTCCGTGTCTTTGTCTTGTCAGGTTTAGGTCTGTTGAGAAGAGGAAGCCACATCGGATTGAAATCCGCATTTATGGATTGGCCGAAACGTCATGTTTACAACACAAATAACAAGAAGGAGTTCAATCATCCGAAGAACCATTTGAATATTAATGACCCTTCTCAAAATTGTTTCAATATTTTTATTGGCTGCCATGTTGTAATGTATTGCACCCCAAATCCTATAATATAGATTATTTATACATAACTGAGAAGTAAACAAGGGATTAATCGATGATTCAAAAGATGATTTTGGGTGGGGGGGTTGATATGAATTCATATGAATAATTGATAAAAGTTATACGTTTGAATCACTGTGACCCGGTGATAGAGTGCTCGCCTCTTGTTTGGTAGGTCGTGGGTTCAATCTATGACTGAGCCATAATGAAGACTTTAAAAATGGTACTCAGCACCTCTTTGCTAAGCACTCAGCATAAAGAGTAGGATTGAGGAAGCTTGGAAAGGGATGGGCTCTGTTGTAGTTGGTAACCTTCTGGGTATTTTTAACCAAACCATCCCGGTACAACAGCGGAAATGTTGTGACTATAACAATCAAGATGTGGATGCTACCTTGCCCAACATGAAAATGGGTGCCCCAACGTCACAGTACTTTATTTATTATTTCTCATGCGCAGCAGGGTGCTTGGAGATCGGTGACGAAGTCGCGATTTTCTTTGCATGTACTTTAAACTCACAAGTGTTTTATGACCACTCCCTTGCCAGGGTGCAAGTCTGGCAAAGGGATACCTGCAGCCTAATCACACAGATTAGGGTGTACTCAATTAGCTGCTGAGTGCACAGGGAAATTTGTCCTAATGAAAAGTTTTCCAAACTCTTCACTCATACCAGGAATCGAACCCAGAATCTTCAGCGAGGCAGACATGCTAACCATTACACCATCCGAGCGGTACAGGGGGACAAAAAACCCTGTACTAAATAACAGAACTAAGGACCAAGGCTACACTTAATGAAATTAGACATTTCCCAAAGAGTAAAGTCTTTGTCCAATCATCTTCTAATATTTCTCAGTTTTGCATGAGAAACCAGTGTTTATTATACACTGATTTTCTTTGACGAGTGTGCACATCTTGTTATAGTCACAAAGTTTCGACTGTTGTACCTCCAGACTTCTTCAGATATCTGTCGTAGTTGGTAAACTTCTGGGAATTCTGAACCAAACCCTCCCAGAAGAGTACAACATCCAAAACATTGTGACTATTACAAACAAGATGGGGTAACTAGTCTGAGTAAATCAGTGTATAACAATTCAGACAAAAAAATCGGTGTTTATAGCCATTTTCTTTTTGTTGCTTCAACACAAGTCATTTCAATAATGTTCTAAACCAATTCCATAGACATAAATTATTTTGAACAAGTAGATATGATTAGGCAACTTAGATTTGTTTGGTCAGTGTCTAGACAAAGTCAGGATTAAAAGAAAATTACCAATGACTTATGTTCTAGATCAGAGTTACTTAAACTATCTGATCTTGAGGGCTGGCAAGGTTTTTTTTCTCCAATGTTTCAGGGACTGTTACTCAAAAGCTTGCTGTCAAAGTAAGGAATCAAAAGGCGAGCTATTTTTAATATAAGCTAAAACAAATGTTTTTTCAGATGAAAATTGCATAATACATACTTTGTAAATTAGTATTAGAGAGATATTTGGAGGAAATTTTCATGAGATATGAGATAAACGTAACACAACCATGTCATTTAGGAATTATAGGAGCTTTCTCTATTGTAAAATAATGCCCAAGTGTGGTCCAGAACGTTGTCTAGTAGAATATACTTTAAACGTTATTAAAGATGTGAAAATGACCTGCATACTGGCACCAATACATGGACTACACTTTGAGCAGCAGTGGAGATTAGGCTTAGTTTTGCTCCTGTCTTATTAATTTGTTCTCATTTTTGAAGAGTTCAGATTTTCTTGCATTGTTAGCTTGCGGGGAAACAATAATTTTGTTGCTGAACAAATTTTAAAGCTTTTTTTTTACAGACAACTCTGTCTGTTCCCGCTATCACTATGGATAATACAACTGCCATCAACACACGCTGGAAGAGCCAGTTGATCTTGTGTGGTTCGTCGTGGCTTTGGAATTTTTCGGCAGATGAGCCTCAATGCTTTGGGGCCAATCAAGCCAGACGTCTTGACCACAACTGGGACAAACCTGTACCAATTGGTCAGTGAGCAACATTTGGCCATCTTCTGCTCCTCGGCCTGTCAGGCAACAATACCTGGCTCAATGCTCACTTTGCCATTTGCAAAAGAATCACTTCAAGAGCATTCCAAGTTAGTGGTTTGAAACATTTTTAGAACCAGAATTGTTGAGATTGTTTTCTTGTTAAAAAAATTCTGATGCATGTGAACAGTCATTTTTCTTTTTTCTATTTGAAAAGAAAGCTGGTTTTCTATCATAAATAGAATTACTGGAATTTATGGCATTGGACTTGACAAAGTATTAAAAGAAATTGTTTAAGTTTAATCTGGCAAAATTAGGCTCCTGTCTGAATCTGCTCTCTTAACTCTTAGATTCATAGACTGCTTGTAAACGCTATGGAACTCTTCAATGAACACGATCAAACAATATGGAACTCTTTTGTGTATTGAATTAAAGAAACGTTTTTTAAATTACCAAAAGGGACAATGGAAATAATTTTAATCAGAATTTAATTCCTTAGAGTTACTTTTTGAATTCCTTGAAATGAATTTAAGAGTTAATCTCTTGCCAATGAAAGCAATTGTTTTGATATTCTAAGATCATCAAATTTAATGACTCCCAAGGCATCCGATAGCAATGCTTTAGATTTTAGATGGTTAATAGCTTGGTATCTATTCATGAAGAGTACAATTAGTGCGTTTGCAGATCATGCCTTTCCCAAGGTTATACAAAGCAAATGATTCTAATTGCTGATATCCATTTTGAACTCGTTCAACCAGCTTTCTGGTATCATATCGCCCAGATATTACATTTATGAATGACCAGTGTAAATCCTTAACAGATTCATCCATGAAGAATTAGATGTGGAATTCTACAACTGTGTGCAGGGCTGGCTCTACGGTTCTTGTTGCCTCAGGCAAGCTGAACTTTGATTCCTTTTAAATATAGTATTATCTATTTATTTTTGTTTTATAGTGAGAAGGATAAATATATAGGAATAACATGAGAATTTCCTTTACCAATTGTTTCACTTAGTTACACCACAACAGAAAGTATTTAGCTGTCAGATATTCCTGAAAAATCTGATTTCACATCAAGGAATGTTCTCATTTTGACCGTTTTTATTCAGTTTAATTTATTAATTTTCCCATTTTTCTATTTGTATTTGGAAAGTCCTTCTCTCAGGCACATGACAGGTGTCTCCTGGCATTTGGCAACTGCCCATGTTGCCGTAGCTAGGGCTGGTCCCAGGGGTGTAACTGGAGATTTGGGGAGCCCCTCCCACCAACATTTAGTGAGATTTTTTATTCTATAATGTTAATAGAAATACAGTAGGTGAACTACTGTTCATAAAGCTTTTTGGTGCCCCTCCATTGGGGGACAAGGGGCAATTTAAAATTGTGCCCCTCACACCCTACCTCAGCTATGCCCCTGGCTTACCCTGCCTGTGTGTCTCTTGTTTCTAGCACATCCCATCTTGGCAGTTTGATGTTTCCTAGGGTTGCTGACACCCATTCATAGAGACGCAACCTTGTTTATGGTTAGGAATGATAAGGTGTTGCCAGCTGCATTCGACAATGACAGATCTCATTTCCCGAGTCTCCTTATCGACATATGTATATGTCGATATGTTTCTCTCTCTCTCTGTAGAGGTATGATAGGGGGGAGCATGAGAAAGTGATGAAGAGAGAGAGAGAAGAATTTGACATATTGTTTATAGGCACGATGGAAATCTTCACAGGCAAATGTGACGGAGACAACCACAGATGTAGTATGCATAATTAATTAGACTTCATATTTCAATCCAACACCAGAAATTTATCTATCCAATTTCAAATTCACTCTATTCACCTTGCAAATGACATTCTAGAAAAGTTGTCTGTGATCAATATGATGATGATGATGATGATTGCAAAGAGGATGATTGCTATGATGATCACATTGGGGATGATTGCTAATGATGATGATAGCATTGAGGACGATTGCTATGATGATGATTGCATTATGATTGCTATGATGAGAGCATCGAGGATGATCACTATGGTTGCTATGATGATGATTGCATTGAGGATAGCATTGAGGATGATTGCTATGATGATGATGATGATGATTGCATTGAGGATGATGATTGATATAATTATGATGATTGCGTTGAGGATGATCACTATGATAATGATGATTGCATTGAGGATGATGACTGAATGCAGTCATCCTCATCATCATTAGCAATCATCCTCTATAGTATGATTGCTATGATGATGATTGTAATATGTGGTGTTGTACGCAAGGTTCATACACAAGATACTAACAAGCATACACAAGAATCAACTCAGGACGTTTACCTGATAGGTTCATAGGATTTATTCTAAACAGGTGTCTACAGAGGTTACAATGTTTAATTTATACTCTTACCATATGGCGTCAGTCAATGGTAGTGCTGATGGGGTGAGAGTCACCATACATGCCCTCAATCACGACTTCTACCGTATTTGACTATGATGATGATGATGATGATGATGATGATTCCATTGAGAATGATTGCTATGATCATTATTTTGCTTGCCACAATCACTGGGCCTAAACTGGGTTTTTATCAGATTTTCTATTATTCATCTCTCCCGACAAAGTTGGAAGAGATATATATATATATATATATATATATATATTCACTCATGTTTGTCTGTCCACACAATATCTCCAAAAGTTCTCAATGAATTTCAATGACATTTTGTGGAAGAGTGGACCCTGGGCTAAGGATAAATTGATTATATTTTGCGGCAGATCCAGGAATTTCTTTTTTGTCTGAGGGGTAATTTTTCATATAGTCTGAAATTTGAAAATTTGAAACTTACACATTTACCTCCCCTGCATCATAGCTATATCTGAACTGATTTTCATTCAGTTTTTAGTGTATGGCATTGGCAGAGCTATGTGCTCTTTGAGTGCTTTTTAGTTTACCTTGCAGTCACATGCACAATTCACCAAGTCTGGTACAAGGCAACATTTTGCAGAGGGTAAAATTAGGATTAAACTCATTAAAAGGTCTCATCAGATCTCCACACAGTATTTGTTGCTCTCGAGGCTTTTATAAGCCTGATACACATTCATTGCTATAAATTTATTGATCAGAAAAAAATTGTTATGGTTTTAGAGGGGTGTTCTATTTACAAGGCAACCATAATGCTAAAGCAGACCCTTACTTTCCACCATTCGTACAGTTTTGAAGTATTTGGTTACTTCCCTTGTGATGGTTGTAAACATTTTTTTCACTAGCAATTTTTTGTGCTTTCATTGTTTGGAGCAAGAGCTATGCTGACACGCAATCAGTCTTGCAGTTCCTTCAGGAAATGCTGGCTCCAGTTTGTCTTATAGTCCTTTATATATGGTACTAAAAAATGGATGACAAACGGTTCACATAGAGGTCCATGAAAGATAGTTACAAAGCATTTATAAGAGTCTTATAGAACCAAAATAGATTTGCTTACATGTAAGTTAGTTAGTACGGGAGTCGGGGTTAGAGACTTTTGGCATTTGCAAAAGACAGATCAGCAATAAATTTTGTATCGATCTTTGTATCAATTAATTTATTCCGACCGATGCCAAGAAAAAATTAACTCCGATGTCGGCACATTTTTAATGAATGTATTTATGCAAATCATGACCAGGCAATTAAAAGTGTTTTGTACTGAACACTAATTTAAAGTTGGAGATTCTTCCCAAAAGGAATTTGTACATCTGCTCGTACACAAGAGAAAACGTAAAAAGGAAGATATACAATCACACACACTTACATACAAATATATAAATATGAAAGTGTAGAAAGGCAGGTACTGTATATGTCGGACTATGAAATCAATGGTTTACAAGGGTATTTGGAGCATTACGGCACACTGCAACTCATCCAAGCCCCATAACAGACCATTAGTCAAAATGCTAGTGCATTGGATGCAGTATAATATTGGCATAGATTTTCTTAAAAATCAAATGTCCGTTTTATATACTGGCAAAAACAGTATACATACACAACCATAGATTGTTTAGTGGCATATCAACCATTGATGGGTCATTTAATGCCGAAATCAGTTAAAAAATCTTTTTAAATAGAGTCTTGCGACTTTGGTGAAAAAACAGGTGGCCCCTCTGCAGGGGATGCAGTCAGCATATTCTAGGCCCCATCAACAGGGCTGCACACCCATAGAGACACACACAGTCACATATATCAATATATATAAATATGCAATTTCTATGTGACTTGATTTTTGTGTTTTTATACATTTTTATGTGTGGCAGAGTGAAGGGAATATGACGAGGAAGAGGATCACATCAACTCAGTAATCTTCTGTGAAATATCACTTGAGCCAAAGCACCAACATCTTTTTATACTTTTAATCCCTTATTATAAGAAAAAAGAATCTCTGTACGTTGTAGGAACATCGATGTCCATGGGAATAGTTGGATGTCAGGCCTGTAAAACTGTGCCAGTTTTTCTCTCAGAAATATTTTTCAGTGCAGCACGGAGAGAGAGAGAGAATGGATCCGACAACTCAATCCATCACCATCATGAGAAACAATTCCAAGTTCTAAGCTGTATTTTGCATGAAGTCTCAGGGTTTCAGAAGGACAAAGTGCTTCATAGGATTTTTATCTTTTTTGAATGATAGAAGCAATTATTTCCTGAAAAGGGATTCGGTCACAGAGGAAGCTATTTTTTAAAAATCTTATCATCTTGATTTCTCAATTCTCAGGACTGACCAGATGAAAAATGTCTTCATTTTGGAAATGAGTAGTCTTGACTTTAGTGTCATCTTTTAGAGCACATAGCACCGGTTAGGGTCCAGTCAGTTTGTGTTTCTATTGCTTGATCAGTTTTTCATGGATCTGCAATATAAAAGAGATTGCTAACATGTTTATAATATTTTACTTGTTGAAACATTACTTGCTTTACTTATATGTATATATATATATATGTGCATATATATTTATATGCATATGCACATACAAGTATGTACATCTCTCTCTCTCTCTCTTATATATATATATCTGTATATTCACCTATGAACTTAGCATCAATAATAAAATACCCTTTCTTGATGTTATTGTTGATGCTAACAACAGAACCTTTACCACCTCCCCTTACAAAAAAGCTACAAGTAAGAACTCCTTCAATAACAAAACAACAAAACACCCCATCCCAACAATGAATGCATTCAACCACCACTTATCATATGACGCCACTTCAACCAACCAATGGCTCACGCCCAATTTAATTTGGACACTATTTGAACAGTGCAAAGCAATAACATTACAATTTTCACAATCTCGAAAATGGCTGAAAGGACAATATCTATATACATTGGATCTGAACATACGCTCTCTTGTGTGTAAATAAGAAAAACTATATATATAGTAACAAACAGCTGTACTGTCTTATAACTTCCCTGAAACAGG
>VCCN01004568.1:8101788-8120625 GCA_006491835.1 Architeuthis dux | reverse complement strand
GTGTGTGTATGTGTTGGAAATATATGATTTAATTTATGATATTGGGGTCAGAAGGAATTTTTTATTTATTGATAAATCAGTGCTCATCAAATTATACTATCTTGATTTTATTTTTTTTAGATGCAACATTATCAACCTTTATTAAATTTTCTTTCTGTTTTCATCTGCTTCATTTTATTGGGTGAGAACATTTGCATGTATGTGTGTGTATATGTGTCTGTCTGTAAATTTGAATAATTATGTGCACTTTTGTTAGACACAGACATAAAGAGAATGAAAGAAAAGACTGGTGCTTAACCTGGGTGGAGAGAGGTGGAAGGAGGGTGGCAAACAACCTTTTTTTTGTTTTATTGGTGATGTATACAACTTTTGCACAAAGGTAATTGAGAAAAGGCAGCCATTTTATTTGTAATATGTTGATATAGATATAGACCTTTTTGATATAGACTTTTAGTTTTGACATCTGTTATTATATTAACTTTGACAATATTGACTTTTTAAAATTAAATTTAAATATTAGCATCAAGATCAAGGGGTGCAAGAAAGATTTGAAATCTCAAAGGCATGAAAGCCTTGAAAAACGTTAAGAACTACTTCTTTAAGCTGTCATAAGTGACAAGCACATATAAATTCAGTCATTATGCCCACTGCTGGACAAAGGCCTCTCATGACGACTGCAATCAAACCTTCTTACTTCAGGTTGGAACCTTATAGTCAATAAAGGATAATAGTGCTGTACACTTGTTTTATGTAACCCCAACTTAATGTACCAATATAAAAAGATGGTATTATTCTTCTCTGGTAACATGGTTGCCGCTAAGATATATTCCAAATATACATATCTGTCAAGTCTCCCAAATTTTGATACGCTCTCATGCATTAATGGAAAATTCTCAAACGTTTTATAAAAAGTGTAAAATTCTTACATATTTTTATGAACGGTGAGAAATTTTATAAAAAGTGAATTTTTATAAAAGTGTGAATCTTTTGGTTAGTGATTTTAGCCAATTAAATGTGCCCAAAAGTGCTAACGCAGGATTGGGATTTGCTGCGGGCCCCCCTATCTGCCGCACCCCGAAAGGGTCTATTCATTCCATTCGCACGCATGCTAGGAATAACATCGCAAGTTCAACAATGAGTGTCAAAAGTTTTTACACCGGCTGTCCGCCAAAGAAAATGAGATTGAATGAGTCTATGACTTACGATTCTCACTCATTTTCAACATTGAAACTTCACAGGTATGAATATGTCCTTTTGCCCGACTCTGGAAAAATGGCCGGGGATGCCCATGACTCCCAGATATAACAATTTCGACCACTGGTTTATGCAGAGTAACAAACCATGAAACTGAAAGTTGACAAAACAACAAAAGTTACAACTTACATGTTTTTATTCACTTTACTATCAATCCGCAAATCGTTTTAATTGTATGTGTTTTCTTTTTAAGTTGCTCTGAGAGCCGAACATATATATATACTAAATACAGTCTATATATTATCTAGACTGTATTTAGTACCTGCAAACACAACAAATAATTTAATTTTTGTAATACATAATATAACTTTTTTGTTTTCAAACTCATTCAGCAATAGTGAAGAAGTATCAAGCAAATTAATTTATTTGCAGCAACTTTTGGTTTATACAATGAATTGACAGATATTTCTGACTTGATGTCTTAATTATTATATGCGTATTCAAGTTGTCCAGTATTTTTATACTAAAGTGCACTAAAACATGGATGCTTTCAAATTTTCGTTCTACAAAAACTTGACCCCCAAATAAACACCCACCTAAAATAACCACCCATGGGCGATCTATCAGTAGATCCTGGTAATTAGCTAAAACCATAAACACCCAGTTGTTCATAAAAGTTGAGGGCAGTATAGTACCATAGTAATAGAGCAAGTGCTAAATCACTAATCGGAATTGATAGCTTGCAAGCATCTAGCTGGGGCCCCCTAAAATTGTTAGAACTGTATGTTAAGTAAGTATCATGAGTTATTCCCCTTAGGCAGAAGAGTCCTTAGTATTATATGTGGTTGTAAAGAAAAGCAGTTTGTAATAAACTGTTGTCTTACTATCATTGTCAGTGTGACTTTTATTCCTTTACAATACCCATATAAAAATATAGTATTATTCTTTGCTGGTAACTAAGTTGCCAATAAGATATATTCCGAATATATACCTTTGCACCCCCTGAAAAAGTGGCCGCAGATGCCCATGAGCCCCCAGATATAACAATTTCGACCATTGGTTAATGCGGAGTAACAAATCATGAAACGGAATGTTGATAGACTTCGGCAAACTTTACAAGAGTTCAGAAACTCAAGTCTCAGTATTTGATTTCAGAAGAAAGAGTTCTTATCTAAGTAAATTAAATTAGAGTTGTTGATTATTACATCAGGTTGTGAAGCCAAGTAAAAACATTATCTGGGTGGCTACTGTATATCGTGATAATACCTATTTTATAATTCATCAGTCTTCTTTCCTCTAATCATATCAGTGTCATACATACATACATGCATATATGAATAAATAAATATATAAATTCATGAGTATATATAATATATAGCATATTGATTTTTCCTCTCTTATATATATATATATTTGTACACATACAATTATATACTTTGCAGCAATCTGTGAATGTATATAAGTTAATTAATGTATGTAACGCTATCTAAAATTCTCAAATATTAGAAACCGTTAACCAAAACTGTCAACATAGGTTTCTTTTGATTTGTCTGGCTATGTATCACATGTATAGAAGGAGCTAGAGGGCTGAAAATCTAAGCATTTACTCCTTATTATGTCTAGAAAAAAATGTTTTTTTGTTTTTTGTTCCCCCCCAAAAAAAAAATAGGTTTTTAGAGGGGGTTTCAAAGTGCAATGTAAGTTCATTCTAAATTGATCACTAGTTTGTGTCCACTGGTATTATTTCTTTTTTAGTGAGCACTGTCCAACTAAAGGCGAGAGAAGTAATTTACTCATTAATCTCCCCTTTTTCCAACTTTTTAATTGATCACTCCGAATACGCCATTTTGCCAAAAGACGCTGGTTATATGATGGTTTCTTTTGGGAGACTAACCAGACCTATTTCTAGAACTTTTTGAATAATGTTGTTATAATTGGAAACAAATCATAACATGACATCATAAAGTAATTCAAGGTGCTTTTTGCCTAAATCTTTGAGATGAGAAATTATCATCATCATACACATTTTGGCTGCTGTACCCTCTGGCATGGGGCAAATGGGGCATTTGCCTCCCCTCGATCAGGTCTTCTCACCGATGGCAAGGGTGTTTGAAAGTCGGAAACTCATAGAGAAGCCAGGATAAAGGGGTCATGATGAGTTGGGATGAGTCACAGCTTAAGAATTCCCTAGTCCCTTACTTGACAACCAACTTCCGGATATAGCCTTTTGCTCCTCCCTAGAAAAGTGGTAGCAGACGCCCATGCCCTCTGGTCGTCTATAGGTGCCTGTCATATTTGGTAACCTTCAAGGCAGTTAAATTGTTTTCATTCTGCTGTCCATGCCAGTGGATATCTCACATCTGTTAATTCTTCCTTCCAATGTCGCTTGTCTGCCTCTTCCATTGAACCAGAGTATATGACCTTTTTCCACTACTCAACCCTGGGATTGAACTCACGACCACAAGGCCAGTTACCAGATGCTTTTACCCACCTGGCCATTTGTTTCACAGACATCTGAAGAAGGCCAGAGAGTACAACAGTCAAAACTTTGTGACCAAAATGAGGACACTAGTCCAAATAAATCAATGTATAATAATTCAAGAATGAGACAATCTCGAATGAAAGTTCTCTGCACCTGGAGACTTAAGACATTGCCCACGGGCAGTTGCACTATATAATTATTGAACAGGCATTATAGGCCAGAGGTAATTTTGCGTCCCTTGACACCTACATCCAGGGACGACTACCCACTCTTGCCCTCCGTCTTGCTAGGCCTCTGGGCAAAAAAACAACAAAGGAAAGAGATGTGAATATTTGGCATTATTGGTCACTTTCAGTCAATGATGAATAAATCCCTTGGGTGAGTGAATATGAAATTAATGGCAGTGTTATGATCAAAAGTTTTAAATAAAAAGAAGAAATTATCAGTTTGTTGGCCTTCAGACACCAGAATATTTGCCCTGTTCTTTATTGAATCAGGTCTGATTAGTCACTCTATAGAAACCGTCAATTGACCAATGTCTTTTGGCAGCAGGCAGTGTTTGGGGTGATCAATTAAAAAATTGGAAAAAAACGGGTGATCAATGAATAATTTACTTCTCTCACCTTTAGTTGGGCAGTGATCACTTAAAAACAAGCGGACACAAACTAGTGATAAATTTAGCATAAACTCACATTGCAAATTGAACCCCCAACTGAAAACTTCATTAGCGTGGAATTTTTTTTAAAAAAAAGTTTTTTTTCTAGACATAAAGAGTAAATGTTTAAATGTTTAGCCTTCTAGGTCCATTGGTGCCACCTGCATGCGTGATACATACATACATAGCCTGCTAGACCAGATTAAAAACTGTAGAAACCTGTGTTGACAGTTTTGGTTGATGGTTTCTAATTAGAAGCTGGAAAGAATCTGAAGTGCAAGAAGCAGACAACAAAGATAAACAAAAGGTGGTCTATTCTTCCCTCCAACCAAAACACGGCCATTTTTTTTGTGATACACAATCAGAGAAGTGGCTTAACATTATTTGGCACTTTTAGAAATTGTTGCTAAACAGAGACAATTTCAAATAAAGCCAATGATAGACGGACAGACATGAAACATTTGAGAAATACTAAATGAAGACAGAAGAGGCATAATTATGGACACAAAAGAGATTTGTGGATGAATAAAAGCCTTAATTAATCAGTGTTATTCTCATTTTATTAGTTGACCTTTAGCACTTTAGGTTCCTTTTCAAGGGTGTCAATACTTTGAAATTCTGTAAATTGTGTGTCTGTTCATGTATGACTCAAATTGACTTGACAGCACAACTGCAAAATTCAAGCACACTATTGTTCATCGATCGGAGTCACCAACAGTGTCCAGGCAAACATTTTGCTCAGAAAACAAAGTCGGCTACAGATTGCCAAAGGTTAAGGTTGAAGCACTTATTGTGTTGGCTGCAATAAGTTGTTGCGGATATTTGTTGATTCGGAAAGTGTCACTGGAAAATCACCAAAATAAGGATCCTGATTGATAATTAGACATCTCCCTACCTAAACATGAAATTGTTTAGGGTTTGTTAGCATTGATCCATCTCTGATGTAAAAACAAGCAAAAGAACTGACTCCGCTCAAAACCTGTGACATTGTTTACACAATTTTTGATAGCATTTAGCAACATTTTTTTCCAATTGATTAAAACAATTTTTCAAAAACGAATAATGTAAAGCTGTTAAGTGATTTAAAAAAAACCTCTCTGAACATGGACACTGGTTTTCTCAAGACTTGCTACATTTTCCTCAGTATCCAAGTCTCTATCTATTCATGTTCTCCATAAATCTATGCTTACAATATGAGATATGTTAAAAAAAATGACTTAGCTTCTTTAATTTGTGAACACGTTTTCTTAAATGTCACATTCTTTTTAATTTGAAAATTGATTTTAAAAAAGGTATAATATGATGTCCTCAATATCATCATCAGCTGTCATAAGTCCACTGCTGAACAATGACCTTTACCATCTCTTTCCATGACGATCTTGATTGGGCTAACCTCTGCCATGTCTTACTTTTCTATCTCAGCAACAGAAAACAGAAAAAATAATCCTCTTTCCTCACCCTCTCTCTCTTCGTTTCCTTTCTTATAAATGCTTTCAACCTATTCAAATTTGTTCTGAACGAAAAAGTTTTTGGCATTCATACCTATCGACGTTCGTTGCAGGTATAAAAGATGATTTTATAGAAAAGCAAAGAGAATACATTCTAATGATAATTTTTCGGAATATACATTGTTATCAATGGGTAATTACAACAACAACATAATCATAATCACTATTATCATCTTCTAACTATAATAATACGGCAAGTATATTTATTTATTTATCTTCAACCTCCCAGCCTTGCTGATGTGGTCCAGAGGAAAGCAGAAGCTGCAGGAGCTGCCCAAAAGATGTCAAATTGGGCATCAAACTGCCTTAAGAAGGCTCCACTCCCTGGTCAGAGTTGTCCTTCTCCTAGACTGGTTGCCTTCCCAGAGAGAACCCAATCTGCCCTGCTATTTTCCCCATAGTTAGGGTTGAAAGAGATGAATTCATGCCTTTCCCAAGGGTATTAGTGTGAAGGGAACATAAACACCATCAACCAGAGTTTGAACTTGGGTCGCAATTTCCATTGTCCGCACCAGTCACACCTCCATAATATAGGATACTAGTATATATGATAATTATAAAGACATTTATTACTTGAGAACCTATATTTGCCCGGCGCCAATGTGAATGACTGCTAAATGATATGTCTAAATTGTAAATGTGAATAAAGAAATGAGCTCCATGCAGGGATTGAACGCGCGTCCACCTTCGAAGCAACCTTATAAGCAAGTTCTGCTCTACTGATTGAGCTAACAAAGTTCTCATAGAGAACAGCATTATATCCGTGCCTAAAATACGGACATGAGAATAGAGTAGCCAGCAAAGTGTAGGATTAAAAGAATCCTGCCTACCATGCAGTTCACACTGGCACCGGGCAAATATAGGTTCTCAACTAATAAATGTCTTCATAATTATCATATTCAGTCGGATATAAAATTATCCATCATTTGATTTCACTAGTATATATGCTATAATAACTCAGGCCATGCTCTGTTGAGATATTGTGGGAATATTAAGCTCATCTTCAATTCCAGATTCTTTTCTCAAAATAAATTGATAGTAAAAAAATTCAGACACTTGCTTGTTCAGGTTAAATTAATTAGTGTTTAACGGGTTGTACTTTTGATGAATGCCTGCCTACCAATTTAACACAGTCATGTCGGTGCTCAGTGATGCCATCCAAACACAATAATGCCACTGCTAAGGGACGCCAGTCTAAAACATTATAATAACAACCCAGTGCTTTAACAATCTTTGCTTAAATAATTGAAAATAACAATTAAAATTGGAGACTCTTGCTAATTAATTAGACGAGCAAACAACAAGAGAAATAGAGCCAATCAGACAGAAGAAAAAAGGTATTTCACAAATAGAAATCTAATATGAAATATTTCTATGTTTATTTAACCCAAAGAACCCACTGTGACACCGGTGTCATATATAATTTAATTGATCTGCGCAGTCTCTTATATAATATTATATTTTATCCTTGACTTCTGAAGTGTACTAAGCATGGTTGCCAGATCAGTTTTCTCAAAATCGGACAATAGTGCTCCCAAAATTGAACCTCCCTGCTAAAAATTGGTAAAAACTAGGACAGAATAAATTTGGTGGCTAAACATAGCTGACAGTGGCTAAAAGTAGCCAGATTATTATCACAATAATGAAAATAAATAGCTAAAAGTAGCTAAAATGTATCATTTATTTTTTCCTTTTCATAAAAATTGTAATCGGACATAAGGGCTAAAAAAGGGACACAATGTCTGAAATCAGACAAATTTGGCAACCCTGGTACTAAGTGACATCTAATGAACATCCTGGTGCAGTCATGTGACTTGTGTCAGTTTGCCTACCCAGAATCCCACATAATATTCCTTCAAGTATAAATGGGTCTGGGTTCTTAAGGGTTAAAATATTAAGTATTGCCCTTATGCTGGCTACGGCTTCAGCTGTCCCTGCTTGGGCTTCACATATTTCATTACTATTTACTCAGCCCATTTGTGATATGGGAATTAGACTTAGATATGACAAGCACCCGAAGTGGAGTCACTCACTTCACCCTACGCTATTCTAATCAGAGCTGGGGTGGGGATGGATTCATGCCTTTCCCAATGACATTAGTGCGAAGAGAACACAAACTGTCCCAGCCCGTTGAGTCCATTATTTGTGCCGTTATCCGCCCGGCCACACCGTACCACCTTTTTTAAATATTGAATGTTGAAAATGAAATGTTGAGTCAACGTATTGGCCTCGAGTATCGATTTTCAGATGTTTGCTTTATACGGTTACACAAAAAATAGACTGGTGTGCAGGCGGATTGTCAGGCTAAGACTGGACTGGTGCGTTGGCATATATAAAAAGGATAACTGGTTTAAACGGACATAATTCAGACATTTCCCAAAATCCTTCAGTTCAGTAAACCGAGGTGAAAAAAAAGAAGAGAATTATGAAAATAAAATTTGGATTCGGAATCATTGGTAGATCAAAGAATGCTAGATAGGAAAAAGAAAATTGGCGTAATTGTGTCAGTGGGCTTTGAATTTATGAACACAAAGATGATGAATAAGTATATCCGGTTCATAAAAGTACATTTTACTCATATAGACTTTCTTCGTTTTACTTATATAGACTGTTGGCTTCTCGCCAAAGACCATTATCCTGGTCTGTAGTTTCTTTTATGCTTAATAGTATATCTTTTATTCTTCCAAACTTTTAATTCTGTCCTATTTCTGAACAGCACAACCCAAACTGACTTTGGTCAAAATAGCTGCCATGCATCCTTTTTAGAAGTCATCTAAGAGTACTCATTCACCCCCAAGTCTGTCTGTCTGTCAGAGCAGCAGCTGTTGGAACGTCAATTCTTTTCATTCGTTGCTTTTTGTCAAGAACACGTTCTATCTAATGGTAGTTGATAAAGACACACTCTATCTAATAATCGTTGACAATGCTTCATATAATAAAAGATCGGGGTAATATTACACACTCTATCTCTCTAATGTTCTCTCTTTCTTGTACTGATAAATGACTGTAATAATGGCAATTCCATTCTACCAATCTTTCTTTTACCGTTATCCAAATTGCTTCAGAATCAAAGACAATAACATGGGGCAGTAAGAGGAAAGGGAGTGAAAAGATTTTGCAACGTTCGTGATGGATTTTGTACTTGAACTGTACTCTGACTTGTAAAGATAATTTTTGCAAATAATTTATGATGGTTCAAAATATTATTTAAGGTTTTGGATTATAGAGTTGAAAGGCTTTGATGATTTAAAAATCTTTTAAAAACTTGTGAAATTTGCAATGTTAGACTCTGCTAATCAATTTTCTGATTCTGTAATAATTAATTATAATTAAGAGATTAGGAGTTGTTGCTGTGGATAAATTATAAAATTCAGTTTCAACAATGAGACTTTGTTTTTGATTTACCGTATTTGATGGCATATACGTCCTTCCTCATTTCAGCAGGGAATGTTAAGAAAAAAAAATATTTCCCTGAATTCCACTCATTTATCACCCAGTTTTTTAAACTCCCCCTCAAGTTCTGGCCAATGTGCGGCTCAACAACAAAGATTATTGTAATGGAAATGATGTTCCTCCCGCCAGCAAAAGATGTTAGCTCTAGTGAGCCAGTGCAAGTAGCCAATCAGGAGTGGTAGTTGCCTCACTTCTAGCCCAATCGGTACTCAGATTGAGTTGATCATTTTAGCATAGGCAGCAGGAACTGCCATACATGCTGGGCATTCTGGCTTACTGGCATTTTGGCTCATGTGAATACCCAAAGGTTGATCAGTGTGTGAAGGTGGATTGTAGAAAAACAAAGGAACAAGTTATGCTTATCTTTTGAAACGTTTTTTGAAAAAAAAGGAGGTCTTATATGCCATAAAATACAGTAAATTTAATATTCAACACAAATTATTCCAGCCTGATATTGTACCTGTATATACAAGATTTCAGGTTTCTACTATGAACGGTTAGGGCTGGGAAAAGTCCAGATGTATAGCTAGATAAAATTGAACCCCCTCTCTAAAAACCTATTTAGGGAGGGAACATTTAAAAAAACAAAAAAAAACATTTTCCCTACTCATTGAGGAGAGTGTGTGTACAAAGTTTTAGGTTTCCGCTATAAACAGTTAGTGCTGGGCAAAGTCCAGATACATGGATAGATATAAATGTGTGAACACATGAATAACCTAAACCTTTGGTAGCGGTGATAATTTTTTAAAATATGTTTAACACATTCACTGCTACCTTATATAGCACAACAACATAACAATGGCGCCACCAAATAAGCACGTCCTGTGTTCGGTGCCGCAAGGCAGAAACTGAGTATAGCGTGTTGCCATAATTATATAATGCCTTAAATAAAACCATGGAATAGGCACACATGTACATCGGAGACAACATGCCACAAGACACACCTATGCATTGTGTGGCAGTGAATTTGTTAAGAAGGAAAATGTAACAAACAAAAAGCAATTTAAAATAGGGAAATTTTACATCTTCTCACGACTGCAGGCACATAACATTATTTTGTATAATATAGGAACAGGTCTGGTTAGTCACTCAATAGAAACCGTCACGTGACCAATGTCTTTTGGGTAGCATGTCGTGTTTGGGGTGATCAATAAATAAGTTGTCTAGCCTTTTGTTGGGCAGTGATCACAAAAAAAGTCCGGATTTAAAAAAAAAACAAGCATGAATGCTGCCGTAATACATAAACGTACATCATGAGTAAATGTTTAATTATTCAGCCCTCTAGCTCCATTGGCCTTTTGTTGGGCAGTGATCACTAAAAAAGTTTGAATTCTTTTGGCAGAATGCTGTGTGGGGGTGATCAGTTAAAAAATTGGAAAATCGGGTGATCAATGAATAAATTACTTCTATCGCCTTTTGTTGGGCAGTGATCACTTAAAAAGTCAGAATTTTCAAAAAACAAGTGTGAATGCCGCCGGACACAAACTAAGGGATCAATTTAGCATAAACTTACATTGCAAATTGAACCAGCCACTAAAACCTATTATGGGGGGAATTTAAAAAAAACAAAACAAAAAAAACGTTTTTCTAGACATAATAAGTAAATGTTTGAATTTTCAGCCCTCTAGCTCCATTGGTGCGGCCTGTATGTATGATGCATACATACATACATACATAGCCAGCCAGACCAGCTTAAATACTGAAGAAACATATGTTGACAGTTTTTAATAAGATTATATACGTTCATATTTCCCTGGACATGTCCTCCATTCAAGTCTCAAAATCTTCAACTGGAAGTAATTTTTAAAATTCTTCCAATGTCCTGGTTTTTAACTCCTATCCTTTTCTCCATGGAAAAAAACATGTAACTATAAAGCCGAGAAAGTCTCTCAGGACGAATCCTGAGATGCTAATGGTGATCGCCTCCCGACGAGCTGGCCAAGATATCCTGTGCAACTTCTCCCAGGACGATACCCGAACATGCCACAAGGACCCCCGAAGGGCCTTGGTTCTCAGAACTTTGTGACCATGTTGGTTTCGAAGAACAGATACTACACTTTGATCTTTGAGACACCTGTGTAGTGTTGACAACTTAGCAGTTTCAGAGCTAGAATGTAGGGCCATGTACTGCTTTTTCTTGTTCTTCAGCTACGTACATGAATTTCTTTTCATATTGCCGATACTATATTTTTGTTTCCAAGTAACTATTTCCAAAGGGGAAGGGAAGGGGAAAGATCCAAAATCCAAAGAACACAATTTAACTTTTGGAAGCAGTCAGGACGAAAAGAAGAAGCAAAACATCTCTTACCATGTTTATTAACGTTGATGTGTGTAACATTTGTTTGTGAAAAAAATTCCTTCTCTTCTCGCGACTTAGACCTTTTGGTCTCTTGTCAATTAACCTTGGTGACAGGGGTATAGTAACGCTAACTAGGGGGTGCGTGATGAACGCTTGTTCAAACACCGGGAGGTTTATATACAAATCATTTTGAATTACCCTCCAGTCATGTGCAGTGATTGGTTTCTGGACTTCCGAAGGCCAGAGATTTTACCTCCCCCTTCACCCGACTGCTGGTATGGAATGAAATTTTTTTTTTCACAATACAGCTTTTTTTCATGGCTTTTTTCACACTGTAGAATTTGTTTTTCTTGTCCCGCATTTAAGGCATTTTAGCAATTTTCAACAGTAATTATATTATTTACGTGTGTGCTGAAAACTCTTTTTCGAATGTTCAGATAAGGCAGCCCTAATAAGATTTCTATTTTCTAAATGATGCTACTTGCTTTATATTGAAAAGGCTTTATTGCTCAACACATTGAAAAACTGCTTTCATAGTTCATTGGTTTCTCTTTTACCCCTCTCATTGTTCTGATCAAATTGGGTTTCATTAATAAAACCCAGTAACAAAGAAAGGTTAAAAGGAGCAAAAGATATTCGCACGTAAATGCAGGGGCGGATTCAGCTAGTACAGTGCCTGTAGCATATGTTATGAAGGGGCCCTACATTTTAGAAAAATACAAATAATATTAAAACATGATTATTTTACTTGCATAGTAAAGTATTTAAATTTTCCAATTTGCTATACAGCCAGATAATATGACAAATATGTCTGACATTTCAGTAATAGTTAATCACCTCTACCCACAACACTGGTTTATTACTGGGTTTAGGTTATTTGTGGGTTCTGCCATTACATGTATCTATACATCTTTCTATGTATCCGGTCTTCGCCCAGTCCTAACCGTTCATAGTAGAAACTTGAAATTTTGCAGACACTCAATGAGTAGGGAAAATGTTTTTTTTTGTTTTTTGACAATTCCCCTCTCCCAATAGGTTTTTAGATGGGGGTTCAAATTTCAATGTAAGTCTATTCAAAGTTGGCCCCTTAGTTTGTGTTCAGCAGCGTTCATGCTTCTTTTTTTTTTAAATCTTGACTTTTTAGTGCGCAACAAAAGGTAAGAGAAGTAACTCATTCACTGATCATCCCATTTCCCAACTTTTTAATTGATCACCCCCACCACAGCATATATGAGTGGCAGTGATTCATAATATTACTTCATTTTCATTTTGATCTTTGTGCAGCGGCAAAGACTTCAGTTTTAAATACTTTTGTATTTATATGTTATATATGCATAACACACTTCTACTAATTACTGTGTTAAAATATTAACCCCAATTAAAGGTGATAACTGGCTAAAATCGCTAACCTTAAACACCCAGTCATTCATAAAAGTCGAAGGCAGTATTATAGTAACAGAGCAAGTGCAGAATCACTGAATCAGAATTGATAGCTTGCAAGCATTAGCACGTAGGGCCCTTGAAATTGTGGAGCCTGTAGCAAGTGCTACTTTTGCAACATAGTTCATCCATTTTTCCATTTTTATTTTTGTTAGATGAAGTATTATAAATCATTATTTAAATTTGTATGTCTACTTTTTACCTTCATCTTAAATGTTATTAGTTTCATTTTATCACAACTTTTGCTCAGTCTCATTACCCTCCAGCAGTGAGCGAATAATGTTGATCGGAAAATAAAGAATAAGCCTCAGGTGGGACTCAAAACCACATCCCCTAGCCAGGGGGAGCACCGTTTAGCTGTTCAGATATGGCAGCTCTAATATGATTTCTCTATTCTGAATTATGCGTTTTGTTTTATATTGAAAAGGTTTCATAGCTCAACACATTTCATGACATCCCCTCTCCCTTGTACTGATCCAATTGGATTTCATTGATAAAACCCAGAAACAACGAAAAATATTCAAAATGTATATTGATTGACAGTAATTTTTTTTTATCAGATAATAGCATTTGGTTATAACTGTATTTTATTTTTATAATCTTAACTCTTACATGTTTTTATACAACTTTCAATATGGGCCATGGTTTCTTTAGAAACGAATAACGTCATGATCGGAAATAAAGAGTAAGCCTTTGGTTAGAATCTTTATTTCCATTCATGCTGTTATTCATTGGCATAGAAATGATGGCCTGAATTGAAAGTTATATAAAACAACTAAAATTAAGATGAAGGTAAAAAAACTAGTCAAATTTGATAAAAATAATGTGTTACAATACTTCATCCAATAATAATAATAATGAAGATAATTGTATTTGTTGTCTAAATGTCAGATTTTATTGTCAAGGTCTATTTTTCTTTTCTTGAAAAATGCATAAAACCGTGCAAGACTAAAATAGGGATAATTTAAGGAGAAAGCCACCTCTTTAAAATAACCAAATTTGAACCACGAGAATTCATGATCATGGATTTAATACTGTAATAATTACCTGCTGAGAATTGTATAAAGGAAAACGTTGCTCAATATAAGGTCCAATTAAAAAAAATGGAAACCAGAGCCTGAGAATTTAATTCAGTTCTGAACAGGAATTTGGGACTTAGAGATAAAATTATTTGGGTTTTTGTCTCTTAATATTTTTTAAAAATCTCTTGAAAGGTTTTATGAAAAAAGTATACAAAAACAGTAAAAATAAAACAGACAGAGCTTTTACACTTCATTTTTACAGAGTATTAGAACTTTATTTTTAAAAATAATCTTTTGTTGATTACACTGCCACACCAATTTAGCTACATTTGCCAGGCATTAAGAAATAATCCAATTAATTGACCAAGTGGACCAGTCGAATCATCTCCGCATTCCCACCATCCAGATTTTGTGAAAAGTCTTTACATTTTGTTTGATATTTAGGCATCCACGGGAGGAGGTCACAGATTTGACCCCCACAGGTGTTGAAAGTTATAAACAGGATATCGTCGAAAACCCCCAAACTGCAAGGTATCAGGGACCGGAAGACAGACTAGGTGATAAACATGATATTGACCCTGACTGCAGATGGCGGACTGGAAAATCAGCGTGGGCGTTCAAACCCGATAAGAAAGACACAGATCACCCTCAGAATCCATGAGACACAGGACGCCCTCAGAGAGACAGACTGCCTAGGCTGGGGGAAGACACAAGGCCAGTTCCCGTGTTGGGAGCAGTCTGTCAGCTCACATTATCTCTCTCCTACTCTTTATTCTCCGCCACGACACAATGTATCTTATCAAATAAAAATATATCCTCATATTTTTATAAACCAAGTTTTGAGTCTTCCTTTTTCTCCAAGTTCAAGATTTTCCTCCTGCGGACCAAGAGCGCTATACAACAATATACTCACACATATGCCTCTATGCGTTGTTAGTAATCATCATTCACTTCTATTTATAATTCAAGCAGGTGACACAAGTTTGGGGCTCATACCGTTTTTATAAAATATAAGTTTTATAAAATATAAGTTTTATAAAATTCCCAACAAAAATCAAAACTGTTCATTAGTCTTATACAATTTAGTAATGCCCTAGGGCAGTCATAGGTTATTACTGAATCAGGAATACCTTTATGATTCACCATTCCATCATCGCTGACACTAGTTGTAAGTTCTTCTGATATTTCAACCTTCTCTCAGATTGATAGAGGCCAATGTTTATGCTCTACACCACCACTCTCCCAGTAGACACCACTAATATAAATATATTATAAGCAAAATTTGATTGTATATGGACAATCTGTATTTTTCAAACTGGAAACTAAAACATTGGTATTTTTTACTCAGGAAATTATATTTTTCTCTGTACTGAACAAAATGTTTATTCTTAGACATTGAACTTAATATTTTTAGTATCCAAAATAAATGTTGTGCTATGACTGAGTAGTGTTTATGAAACAAAGAATGATAATGAAGCTGGCATTTGAACGTAATGTCAGTTGAGAGTAAACTAGTTAGCATTTAACTTGAACTCTCAAAGGTTCACCTTTTTGGAAAAAGACATGTCTGCAGCTGGTATGTGTCTAGGATTTAGTTAGGGGTAATTGGTTAACGATAAGATGACTCCATTGTGAGTGGGCCATATGTTGTGTTAAAAGTGACACCACATGGTCTACTGTGAAGTGATGAAAATGCATGAAAAAACAACCATTAAGGAAATCAACTATTTATTCATCCATTCTATGGCAACGGATAACAGAAACAGTGGCCCGAATTAATAAGTTAATTATAAGAAGCTCTATTTTCAAAAATTCCCTAAGCAGCCTTTTGTTCATAATTTTTATTTTCATCCATTAGATATCTAAATATCATCATGTATCCATCAATTAAATAGTGCACTTTTTACAATAGGGGTATTTTCCAGCGATCTAAAGGGTGTGGTCTAAAAAAAAATGTTCTGCTTCCCACACAGCCCCCCCACCTCCAATATGAATTTTGTTCCAACAGCCCTGTAGAGCCAAACAAAAATTCCAGAGTGTAGCCCCTAAGGTGGCAGGAGGGAATTCTGTCAACCGGACATTCCAGGATCTCCATACACTTCGCCTAGGCTTGTGCCCTGGAGAGGTAACTTTAGTGCTGCTGCTCACAGCATCAGAAAAAATACTGAAGCCAGCAGTTATGAGATATAAGTCCAGAGTGACTGGAACTGCAGCGGGGTCTGTCACTTGATAATAGGCTGCACAGCTACAGCAGCGCTGGAACTCAATCTAATCCTTGGTGTATACTCTGTTGTCTTCCGAGACAGAAGTCGGCTGATGATTGCAATCTGTAATTAACCACTTAATTAAATAAAGAACATTCTTGTGCCTCCTTTAATCAAATGTGCTCCACTTTTTCTTTTTTATTTAGTAATGATTTGTTCTCTGACCTAATACAGAAGATGCACATTGTTAAGTAATTTGAGTTATTCCCCTTAGGCAGGTGAGCACTTACCAACTTCCGGTAAGGGGGTGCTGTTGTACATTCTGATGAATGAGCAGCCATATTGGTTTTAGTAGGAGCTCGAGAAGACGTGTGTGAATTGTTGACCGCAGTCATTGTATGAATAAATGATCTGTGAGTACGTATTCTGTTTGCATGTTTAATATGCTAATATCTGTCATTATACAAATCTTACACACATTAACCCTCTGTAAAACTGATAGAGACCCTATTTTTCATTTTTACTTATATTTTGTACAAATAATGATTTGTTCTCTGACTTAATTCAGAAGATGCCCTCTGTAAAACTGGTAGAGACCCTAAAACAGACATTTTTAACTCTAGGTATCTTGGATACTGTGTGGTGCACCATCAAATTATTGTTGTGGAAACTCTTATATAGATAAGATATAATTTTATAAACTGCCCGATAAAAGTGCAAAGACAACAAAGTGAATTACATTTACCCTTCACTACATTTACCCTTCCCCCTCTCCTTCTCCTGTTATCTCTCTTCATCACCCCATCCCCTTGTCTACTGTCACTCCTCTTGATAGCAGTCGCATGATCCAAGACCTTACATGCTCACGGTCAGCGGCTCACTCTCAAATACAGTCCCCCAAAATTAAAAAATTTCCCTTGGCTTCCTCTCAACCAATCAGCGCACAGCAAATCCACACGTTATCCAAAGCTCTGCCACCCCCAGGCTGACCTACATTCAGGGGAGATTTTCCAACCAAAGTTTCTCACTTTTGCTTTTTTTTGTACTACCACACAGAAAGGCTTTATCTCTATTACCTATACCAGACTGCTCTGCTACATGAGGAAGATGCCATGAATGTATAGATAACCCTAAGTCCATATATATTTACTAATCTTAGTTTACTATGGAACAAGATAAAATGGAAGATCTCTTTTTAGTTTGATATAGGTATGAGATCAAAGATGATTAAGGAGAGTGTGTCATACTAGGTCCTCCATGACATCTTTGGGGTAATTGGGGTTACTTGGCAATGCTTATCTTTAGTATGCAGCTGGTTTACATGGTGGTAATAGGGAAGTATCCCTGACCTGATTGCACTCTTCTCTATCAATCACTGTGGCATGCCAGTAATGGGACTTTTTGGATAGAACACAGAATGAACATTCACTGATTCAGCTTGGTTCATCAATTTCCTGTGCAGATAACCATGACACTTATTTATTTATTATTATTATACACCCAATTCACATCCAAAACATATACAAAAATGGCACAGCAATAATTAGACTACATAAAGATACAAACAAGATAAAGATAGCAAAAGGAGTAAGACAAGGGGATACAATATCACCTAAACTATTCACAGCAAGCCTTGAAAGCATCTTTCGGAAAACTGATTGGGTGGGAATAGGAATAAACATAGACGGAGAATACTTAAGCAACTTAAGATTTGCTGATGACATTTCTATGACATCGGAGGCATCCGACGAATTACAAAACATGCTAACCGATCTAAATAGGGAAATTAAAAAAGTAGGCTTAAAAATGAACAGAACAAAGACAAAAGTAATGTTCAACGATAGAGTTCCCAAAAAGGTCATAAAGATAGAAGGTGAGATTCTAGAAGAGGTCGATAAATACATCTACCTAGGTCAGGTAATAAAGCTAGAGAAAGACCATGATTGCGAAATAAAATGACGCATGACGATAGGTTGGAAAGCATTTGGTATGAATAGAGACATTCTGAAGAGCACCTTGCCAATGTGACAAAAGTGTAAAGTACATTACTTATGGATGGGAAACATGGAAATTAACCAAACGAGCTGAAAACCAGCTCAGAATAGCACAGAGAGCCATGGAAAGAGCAATGCTAGGGATAACTCTAAGAGATAGAAAAAGATCAACGTGGATCAGAGTGGACATATAACAGCTGATGATGATATATATCATCATCATTATCATCAGCCGTTATAAGTCCACTGCTGGACGAAGGCCTTTCCTATCTCCTTCCATGACCACCTAGATTGTGCTAATCTCTGCCAAGTCTTACCGGCAAACTTTTCTATCTCGTCCCTCCATCTTGTGTCTGGCCATTTCCTACTTCTTTTACTATCCCTTGGGCACCAATCTGTTAGTCTTTTCCCCCATCTATTCTCATCTCTTCTCGCTAGGTGACCGGCCCATCTCCATTTTTGTTGCTTAATTAGTTGTATAATATCCTTTACTCTAGTCCTTTCTCTGATCCATGTGGATCTTTTTCTAGCATTACCCTTTCCGTGGTTCTCTGTACTATTCTAAGTTGGTTTTCAGCTTGTTTGG
>VCCN01004568.1:8042336-8053312 GCA_006491835.1 Architeuthis dux | reverse complement strand
GTTTTTGAAAATTCCTCCAAAAATTTCTTCGATTTTCTTTTAGGTGGAGATTGGTGGCAATCTATATTTTAACCCATAAGAACCCACTGTGATACTGGTGTCACATACAATTTAATTGATCTGCACAGTCTCTTATATAATATTATATTTTATCTTTGATTTTAACTCATGCGGTGTACTAAGTGACATTTAATGAACATCCTGGTGCAGTCACATGACTGTAAGGGTTAAATTTCCATATTTCAAATTAAAAAATCCAGTTAAAATCTAGATTTCCGAAACATGTGGGTATCCATGTGGGGGTCCATTGTTTTGTTTTTTTCACTAAATCTGTCTAATTAGACAATGGATATATGATAAATATAATGACATTAGTTGAGAACTGATATTTGCCCGGCACTGGTGTGAGTGACTGCTAAACGTGTGGCCTAAATCATAAATGTGAATAAAGAAACTAACTCCCTGCAGGGATGCGCTCACACGGCGCTGGGCAAATATAGGTTCTCAACTAATAAATATCATTATAATTATCATATTCTGTCGGATATAAAATTATCCATCATTTGATTTGACAATAGATATAATAATTTTTTGTTTTTATGGTTAGTTTATGATGAATTATTTGTTTTTTTTATTTATAAAATTCCTTTATCGAGATGTTAAAAACAAAATTTTAATTGAGATTTCCTGAGCAGAAGGTACAGACAACCTGAATCCCCTGTGCCAGGATTCAATAAATACATAGTTCAAATCCATGATCTCTTATTGGGGCCTTCTGCAGGAAATAGCTGAAAACCCTGCCCGTAGTTCAGATTTTAAGCCAGTTAGTAAAATGTATTACCTGTCAACTTCATTGTGTATTGATCGATTATTGTGAGGTGGAAAACTCCGAGTTGATAAATTTCAAAATCTGGCTTTACATAATTGAAACTATTGAACTATAATTCACATTAAAGGAAAACTTCCATTATTGTTGCTCCTTTTCTCCATAACTGCAAACCTCCATTACAATTGCTGCAGATTAATAATCTACCGGAAGGTCGAAGGGATTTCAAAATTAAATCACTCAATAACTTGAAATTGAAAATCTGCATTTTAGAGCTTTCCGTCTTGATGAAGAATCATTTATAAAATGTTGTTCATAAAGTGTGAAAACGGATTGAAATTCCTGTGCCAGCAGATTTTTCAGGCATGATAAATTTTAATCAAGTGATTTTGCAGAGAATTTTTTTTTTTTTAAATCCAGTTTTTTTACACACTTGCAACTGCTGTGATATTTGAGAAAAAATGCAAAGATCCAATAAGAGCTACAGTTATTTGAATGTAGCACTCATTTTATAGGGTCATTACTTTCTATCACCAGCTTGTTTTTGCTGAAAAACTACATAACAAGGAGTGGTGTAGGAGCCGGTCTGGTTGATTTTGTACACACACTCCCCTCAATGAGTAGAGAAAATGTTGTTTTTATTGGGGGGGGGGGGAATTCCATTCCAAAATAGGTTTTTAGTGGGTGGTTCAATTTACAATGTAAGTTTATGCCAAATTGATCTTAGTTTATGTACAGCAGCATTCTTACAGGCTTTTTAAAAATTTGGACTATTTAGTGATCACTGCCCACCACCACGGTTTAATTTACAAGGTACAAAGAAGCATACATAGGTGACGGTGATTCATAATTTCCCTTGGAATGCTAGTTCTTCTTCTTATTTATTATGGCTTGGCTTTGAAAATAAAGGTTTGGGAGGGTTTACCACATTTATTGCAAGCCCTCAGGTGACCAGCCAGGCCAATGCAAGTGTTGCATGCACGTACATACATACATGGTCTGGCCATTGTTGTACCAATATTTTGCAAAGATAGGGTCTAAAATCGTGGAAAAATGACAGCAAAAAATTATTAATTTCTCACAAAGCCCTATAAATCGTAATACTAATTAGTTTCATGTCTAGTAAAAACAAGTAAATATTTTTCAGCCAGACCAGATCCCCGCACAGAGTTTGTTTCTTTATTCACACTTACGATTTAGGCCGCTCATTTAGCAGTCACTCACACCGCCACCAGGCAAATATAGGTTCTCAACTAATAATTATAATTATCACAGTCTGTTGGATATAAAATTATTCATAATTTGATTTCATATATATATATATATATATAGGATCGCCCATGAATAAGTACATCCCCTACAACTTTTTAATAGAAAGTCTTCTAAACCAAACATAAAGATTTTATTATTTCTAGTGGAACATTACACAATGAAAACGGATATTATCAGGTATTATTTATGACCATAAATTGGATGAATGAAAGCGTTTTCTCAAAAATAACATATTGCATATTTTGGCAACAATGCTGTAGGGTTTGGTCATAAATAATATCTGTTTTTATTGTGTAATGTACCACGATAATTAATAAAAGCCTGCTATATTTGGTTTAGAAGAAAATTAACTGTCTCACCACTTTTTATTAAATTTGACTAGATTTTACCTTCATCCTAATTTTAGTTGTTTTTATACAACTTATTAATTCGGGCCACTGTTTCTATGGCAACGAATAACAGCACACTCGGAAATAAAGAGTAAGCCTTCGGTGATAATCTAACTCACACCATCATTGCCAGAGGGAGACTAGTTTACACCTAGCTGCTTTGGATAAAAACAACTAAAATTAGGATGAAGGTAAAAACTAATCAAATTTAATAAAAAGTGGTGTGTTACAATACTTCCTCCAATAATAATAGAGATTGAATTAAGGAATTAATAGTCATTATTGTTGTATATTGTTCGAAGTTTTGAGATGTAGTATTTTCATTATTTCAAACATTATTTTGGACTAACATCTTCATCTTTGTTGTTTTATAAGATAACATTTTACATGATGTGTTATTCAACTATCAATCTAAATGTCGCCATCATCATAACAAAGCAAGAAATATATATTTCTGCTTCTTGCAGTTGGTCTATACATTCAAACACTATGGTATGCAATACACCCCAAGCCCTTTAAGAGGCAGATATAGAGTAATAAGTGTATAGGAAGTGGCATAAAAGCAAAATTAGTGTAATGGTGGCTGAAGACAGGTGAAATGAAAGGAATGGATCTTAATGATGGCAGACTGTCATGTCATGTCATGTATATATCAGAGTATATTAACTATTAATATTGAACTGCATACTATTTGATATACTCCTATTCGGTCTTATGTTCTCATGATATTTGATACTATCAATGATGTGCATCAACATCTTGCGTTATATTTCCTGCCTTGACCAAGATACACATCATAGAAAGAGTGAAGAGAAACCTGTGGTTCACAAACTAGTTTCAGTCATTTGTGGTGTCATAAGATGACACAGAAATCCTCCATTATAACATGGGTGTTGGGCTCCAAGAAAGCAAACTGTGTTATAACTAAGCCGCGATAACCAACTGTGGCGTTGATATGATCGATATTCAAGGGCGGGTGATAGATGAAAGACGACAATCATTGTCTATCGTATAAAAACTAAGTGAGATTTAAACAAAGGCATTTTTTAATGTTTGTTTTTTTATTAAATAATACATACCACCAAAATAAATACAACAAGCCTGGCTGCTCCAGTGTCAAACTCTTCTCTTCTACTTCCTTGCGTAATTCTACTATAAATTTTGGAGGTATGTAAGACTTGTCAGTTTAGCGCAGGTGGTAACACCCCCAGGCTAGAAATCACCTGTTCATGAGTTCAAATTTCGGTAGTGAAATGCTGATTTTATATGGCAGGTTACTCCCCTATTCTTGTTACATAGAAATTATTAATTACTTGATGAGGCTGTGTTCCAGTGGGATGAAAGATGTTCCTAGATGTTCCCATATTTGATGGCATGTAAGAACCTCCTTATTTTAACAGGGAATATTAAAAATAAGATAACTAGCATTCAAGGAAAATTATGAATCAACTCTACCTATATATGCAACTTTTTACCTCATAAATTAAACAGTGGTGGTGGGCAGCGATACACTAAAAAGTTCAAATTTTCAAAAAACCAGTCAGAATGCTGCTGGACACAAACTAAGTGATCAATTTGGCTTAAACTTACATGGTAAATTGAACCCCCCCCCCCAATAAAAACCTATTTAGGGTGAGAATTTAAAAAAACAAAAATAAAGATTTACCTACACATTGAGGGGTGTGTGTGTGTGTGTGCACAATTTCAAGTTTCCGGATATATAGATAGATACATAGATACATATAAATGTCTGAACACATGAATAACCTAAACCCAGCAACAGTATTTAAACCAGTGAAATCCTCTCATTTATCACCCAGTTTTTCTTTTATAAACTCCTCCTCAAGATCGTGCCTTTTGAGACATTTTTTGGGGGAAAATTCTGGCTTATATGCTGACAAATATGGTAATTAATTTGCACCATTTTAGATTGACTCATTGGTAACAGCATATTCTTGGAAATTGGTATTGCCACACACTTAGAAGCCCAGGATTTGTCCTGTGGTCATCAAAAAATTACCTCGCCCAGTCTCAGGGGATCAGTAAGCCCCAGGACAGCACCTCCCAATTGCACAAAAAGGGGAGTGTTGGGCTCACCCTGATGCCTTTGCAACACTAGTTATGGTGACTGGAGCTAATTTTTTAATTGTGCGTATGCGGTACCCCCGTTAAACCAACCTTGTGTCACACCCTGCTCTCTTGGGGAAGCTGAGTAAATCCAATCTTATAAATTTGATTCAACAGAGCTATTTGTGACAAGATGTCCATTTTGCCGTTAATTGATTCTCTGAGAATTTTGGTCATGCTCTGTAGTGCATGGAATTCAGAGAAAAATATTCTGAGAAGCTATTACAAAAGCCACATTCATGAAGATTAGGATAATTACTTATCAAAAAGTGTCTCTTGGCCAGGAGTGGAACTGATCGATGACAGGCTACATAAAGAATTTTACTAGGCAATTAGGTAGCATCAATGTCTTCTTATAAAAAGCATTTGCAATAATCTCTCTACATAAAAGGTGTCAAGAGAGACGGATATTACTTGATCATTTTTTTTTATTACTTTTTTTCCTATTGCTCTACTGATATCTTTCAGAATGATCTATTCACCATGTGAGATCCATGAATTACACACTGCTTTGAAATAATTCAGTGTTCTCTACAAAACACATAAAAAGAGATTGTGTGATGGTCCAAGTTTTTTATATGATAAATGGTACAAAGATTCTCAAGCATATTAGCTCTTAAATTCAAAGACTGCTAGAATCTGCTTGTAATTGACAGTGGAACTATTCAGTGAATAGCATAAAAAAATAGTGGAACTCTTCTGTGAAGTGAATTAAAAAAAAAAATTCATCACATGGTCAAATAGATTATTATTTTAATCAAAAATTATTTCCCTTGGAATTGACATTCTATTTTCTTTCTATGAACTAAGAGTTAAAAAATGAATGATGTCCTTATTTATGTTTTCTATTAAATAAAAAACAAAAATCAATCATAAAATCTAAACTAATCCATAGATTAGATAGGCATGAGGCAACACATCTGAAGCAACCAGTGAGGTTCACATTCACTACAGTAGTTATGGTCTCCAACTTAATCACCCAGTATCATACATTAACCCATAAGAACCCAGACCCATTTCTACTTGAAGGAACATTATGTTGGATTCTGGGTAGGCAAATTGACACACAGTCATGTGACTATACCAGGATGCTTATTAGATGTCGCTTAGTACACTTCATAAGTTAAAATCAAGGATAAGATATAATATTATATAAGAGAGTGTTCAGATCAATTAAATTATATGTGACACTTGGTACACTTCATGTGTTAAAATCAAGGATAAAATGTAATATCATATAAGAGACTGTGCAGATCAATTAAATTGTGACACCGGTATCATAGTGGGTTCTTATGGGTTAAAAGATTTTTTTTTTTAGGTCGAGGTTGACCCTGCCGCCAACCTAAAAGAAAAACGAAGAAATATTTGGAGGAATTTTCAAAAACTAATATGCTAAAAACATGCCACAAGATCCCATTAGTAACCACAGAAAATTAACCTAATTAACTTATGTGATTATATTGGAATCTGCGTAACCTATAAGTGAAGTTTGTCTATCAGTGTGCTAGTTTAAAGCGATCATTCTCAACAGGGGCCATATGGCCCACTTGATGAGCACCTGGCACATTTGAAGGTAGCCATAGACTAAAATAATCATAAATGAATTTATTTTTGTTCATGTTGTATCCCTGTTTGAAAGGGGGCCCAGGAAGCTGAGAAAAGCTCTTGAGGGAGCCGTGACCAAAAAAAGGTTGGGAATGGGAATCTGGTTTAGAGCCTAAGACATGGTAAGGAACAAGGATGTTTGGATTTTGGAAAAAAAATATTGCTTATATCACAGCCATAGTTCCTAAGAAGAAAGCTAAAAACAACATGGCTGATTGCCAATCAATATAGGTGATTATCAAGTGATAGATCGTTGATCAATCTCATATTTCCATCTCAATTTTGATCTCAGATGGCAGTGCTTAAGGAGTGGAAGCTGTCCCTCAATAACCAAGTGTATCCGTGTTTTCTTTTTCTTTGTATATAGATCATTTTACTTATTGACGCCCTTTTGGGAAGATCAAGTGTTGAACATTTTAGAGTGGAAACCATCTCTTGAGGATATTTTTGATATAAATGAAAAGGTTGTTCGTGTCATCATTTACATCTGAATCCAGTCCTGTGAAGCACTTAACCTCAATATATTCATTACATTACAGATCAAATGTTTGGTATCATCACCAGCCTTTTAACGTCCGTCGTTGGACATAAATCTTCGTCAAAATATCACCAGATCTCTCTGTTGTGGGCTGTCTAAATCGTAATGCCATCTTGTTTTTTGCTGGACACAGTTCTGCATATGATCTCTGGGGATCCACCTTATGAGTCATGATGTCCAGCAGTTGTCTGACATTCTTGCAACATAGCCTGCCCATTGCCATTTGAGTTTTCTAATGGATTCTATGATATCTGTCTTTTATCTAATATACTGTGCTGTCATTTGGTTCCTCTATGTGACATTTAGCATGATCATCTCCTGTGCACATTGCATGGTTCTTAGTTTGAGAGCCATTCTTTTGGTTAGGTTCTACATTTCAGTTCCATTAGGTGACTACCGGGAGGACCCTTGCCTTCTTGGTATGAAATCAAATGAAAACAATTTAACATACTTTCTATAGTTTTGAGAAGGGTCATTAATATTCAAATGGTTGGTTTCTATAGTTTTGAGAAGGGTCATTAATATTCAAATGGTTCTTCGGACAATTGAACTCCTTCTTGTTATTTGTGTTATAAACAAATCTAAACCCCACAGGTCAAAGACACAGAAACATCCAGGCCATGTGCTATAACATAATTTCTGGTTAACCCATCACACTCAGATTTTACACTTGAAGAAGGCTGAAGAATGGATCGACCGAAACGTCATGTTTACAACACAAATAACAAGGAGTTCAATTGTCTGAAGAACCATTTGAATTTAACATACCTTCTTAATATAATTTTAAAATTAAAAATAAAAAGCCAGAATTATTTTGCTGTTAAATTAAGTTTTCTTTTTAAAATTTCAGTATGTCTATACTTCAGAACGTATCAAGTAACTGGACACCTCAAAAACTGATCAGTGTGTAGTTACAGTGAATTTGTGCTTATCAAATCAATACTATTTCCACCATTCTGGATTAATTAATGCATTCTTAAATATTAATTATTCTGGTTTTTAATCCATTTTGTAATTTGTCAATGAATTGATTTTTAAAAACAAAAAGACATTTCATCATATGTCACAAAACCAGTAAAAACTGAGGTTTTTCTCATAGTTACAAATGTAGAAAGCTTAATGAATTCATTTTGATTTTTTCTTTGATTAAATTCAGGTAACTAAAAATAAGCCATTTGCTTTGAAAGGACTGAGATTGACAGTCATGCACTTAGGTGTTACCAAAGATTAACTCTTATATTCATTTTAAAAAATTGAATGTTGTCATCAAGGGAAATAACTTATGATTAAAATTATCCCCTCTGACCATTAAATGAATATTTTCCCCAATTCAATTCACTGAGGAATTCCATTATTTTTAATTCTATTCATTCAAGAGTCCCACCGTCAATTATAAGCGGTTACAAGCAGTCTATGAATTTAAGAGCTAAACAACCACTAATACTATCATATATTGATTTTTTCAGATTCTTTTCCCAATTGTTGTTGTCTTTATCACAATATTTCAGCCACTGCACCCTACAATCTTCTTTCTGAATATATGTGACCAATATGGAAATGCGGAGCGTATGCAGAGATACAGCATATACCTACTTCTCAGTTTCCAGGTCTTTTGTATGTTCAATTTTCTACTAATGGAGAACCTAGGTCCCCAAACCCAGTCTTTCTGTGTACCAATTTCCTGAAACCAATTTCCATCACTGATCTGGGATGAAGATATCCAACATTAGTTCCATTCCATACTGATTCCATTGGCGACAGCGCTTAATACTGACCATCCCTGGTGACTATTAATTAGTGTGCAATACAGAATATACAATCCATTTAATTCTGAGAGATAAAAGCCATCATCAGTGGGTTTCCTCAAGTAAATGATTTTATTTCCCTGGATGGTGAGTCTCATGATTTTGAATCCATTTTGTAACAGAGTTTCATGCCTGAATGCTTTTCTACCATGGAAATACATCCCTGATTGGTTACCAAATATAGTTTATTCCTCTACAGAGATATTGGAGCATTTCATATCAAAGTGGCTTTTTAAAAATTTATGAGCTTCCACTTCAAAAATATGATTCTGAGTCTCCATAAATATTGAATTATATATATAATTATATATATATAAGGATGCATTTAATTAACCAGTAAATAGCTGGAGGGTCATATAGCTAAGGATTTAAAAGTTGTGCTTTAATTTTTTTTTAAATGAATTCTTATCGTTCTTAAACGTAGCTGTCACCATATCAGTTTTTTTTTTGTTGAAATGGAAAGAAGAATTTTTTTCTGATACTTTAAGAAGATTTGGATAAGTGTTGCCTCAAGAGCAGATTCCATTTATATGAAATCCACATATATAAAACACAATGTGTATCCACACATATATATATATATATATTTTTTTGTGTATAACTCAATGACGTTATGACATAAGATATTTCAATGCAATTAATATGACGTAAATCGTTGCCTAGAAACAACAATTTAAAAATGCAAAATCAATATTTTTAGATGCACCAGCATCACTCGTAACGATGACTGCCTGACTGACATACCGAAACACTCCTACAACCTCTCGTTTCCCCCCCTCTCCATCTATATGTGCCTGAAAGTACAAGTGAACCCATAACGCTTGACAGTAGACAATAGTCACACATTTCACATTTTATTAATAGACACATTGTATTGATTTAACTCTCAGGCCCTCTTTATCTCGCTTGCCGCCACACCCCTTGGACCTCTGGGCCCTGGTATGATGCATCGGCTGCAACCCCCTCTCAGAGGCCCTAACCAGCATATACAGTACAAAGCAATTAGATTAACTAGCATTCCAAGGGAAATTATGAATCGCCACCACCACCCATATATGCATCTTTTTACCTCGTAAATTAATCAGTGGTGGTGGTAAAATTAAGTTACCTTGATGAAAATGCTACCAGTAAGGTTTGAACCATAAATTGATGTTTTTAAAAAAAGAAATGGGTCCAGTTAGTCACTCAATAGAAATGTCATGTGACCAGTGTCTTTAGGTAGCATGCCATGTTGAGGGTGATCAATGAATGAGTTACTTCTCTTGCATTTTGTTAGGCAGTAATCACTAAAAAAAAAGTTTGAGATTTTAAAAAAAACAAACATCAATGTTGTCTGACACAAACTAAGGGATACATTTAGGATAAACTTACATTGCAAATTGAATCCCCCACTAAAAACTTATTTAAGGGGGAATTTTCAAAAAGAAAAAAAAAAAGAAAGATTTTCCCAATCATTGAGTGGAGTGTGTGTGCAAAATTTCAAGTTTCTTCTATTAACGGTTAGGACTGGGCGAAATCTAGATACATATAAATGTCACAACATATGAATAACCTAAATCCAGCAACAGTGTTTAAACCGGTCTATTGTGGGTAGCGGTAATTAACAATTCTTGTCCTTTTAAGAATTTTGATTGATTTTTGATCCAGAAGAGTTGAGAAATTCAGTTCTTATCTGACACGGATGAAAGAATTAAAGACAGGTTCCATTTCCATATCACCTCAAGATGTTTGGAGAATAGACAGGACAAAACATATTGATTATCTGAAAGAATTCAATTGAACTGTTCGACCAAAGTCTGATTGTGTTATCTCTTACGTGAGGTGGAAGTGGGAAAAAGTGGGGAATTACTTTGGAGAAAAACTATTTAATAAACAACCACTCCAACTGGAAGTAAAGCTCCTGACGCTTTCTTCTTTGTATTTGTTGTGAAGAGTTTTTTCCTCCTCTAATAGGTTTATCAAATCAAGTAGAACCCTACAAAATAAAAGTACTTGAGAGTGTTTTTCAAAAGAATCCTCCAAATAATAAAATCAATGAATGGGCTCCTAATGAGCTATTCTATTAGATAATGGAAGTTAAAACCGTTTGACAATATAGACTGAAAAGCAAATGGCAATATACTTAAAACGTAAAGTATACAATCAATGCATAATACCAGCTATGACGTACAATTGCAAAACCTGGAAAGTTACAAAACGACTCACAAAACAAACTCAGAATAGCACATAGGGCAATGAGATGAATAATGGAATAACTCTGAGTGATAGAAAAAGTTCAAGATGGACCCAAGAGAGGACCAGGTTGAAGGATATTGTACAAGTAGTTAAGCAACAAAAATGGAGATTGACAGGGCACATAAGAAGAAATAAAGGACAATAGATGGAGCAAAAGGTTAACCGATTGGTGCCCATGG
>VCCN01004568.1:8002525-8013898 GCA_006491835.1 Architeuthis dux | reverse complement strand
TGCTTTCCATTATGTAATGCCTTATCTTAAAAATTGTTTGCAGTGTATATTTGGAGCTTCAGGGCGACCTACATATGCTTGCATGATGAAATAACGGAAACAGAAATTAATAATTAAAACCCTTTTTAAAAAAATAGGTATTTTGTTATTTACCAAGTGGGAGTAGATCGCTTATCTTTTTGTAATGGAAACGCTATGCCCCCCACCAGCAAAATAAGTCGTCTCCAGTGAGCCAGTGCAAGTGGTCAATCAGGAGTGGTGGTTGCCTCTCCTCTAGTCCAATCGGTACTCAGATTGAGTTGATCAATTTAGCACAGGCAGCAGGAACTGTCATGGGCTCTGGTCATTCTGTCTCACTGGCACGTTCACTTTGCGTGTGAATACCCGAAGGTTGATCAGTGCGTGAAGGTGGATTGTGGCAAAACAAAGGAATGCTTTTAAGAAAGATCCACTTGTATGTGCCAATCTATAGCGCCCTTGGGTGATATCACCCCCGTTGAGAATTCCTGCTCTAAATTGTACAAAGGATGGTACTGCACCAACCTAACAACAAGAAGAATCATTTTCAATTTTACAGCAAGAGTCTCCATTGATTTTCTTGCATGACATAAATCATTAAAAACAAAACTAATCCTCTGATAATTTGATTTGGCAAAGGTGATGAACAACTCTTAATTTCTGTAATGTGAAAAATTAAATTATATCATCTCCAGCTCTTTGGGACTATATTCAAAAGATCATTGAAACTTAGCCATCTTCTATTTGGTCTGTTGTTGAATATGATATTTGTATAATACTAAATTCCTGATTCTGTTTATTTGCTTGTGATGTCCAAGTAGACAAAATGGTACATTGTAGCCGGTTGTATTGAATTAAGGTATCCCTAAAATGTGCTAACTTAAAGAATCCAAAAAGGTTCAGGGGATTTGCAACTTAATGATAATAGTGTGGGGTACACATTCGCAGTCACTCCGATCTGTATCATAATGCCCAATCTGTCAAGGGAGATAACTATTAAATGTTAATTATAGAGTAATCTCCTTTATTAGTCTTTGTATTTATTTGCAAATGCATTGTCTTATTCTTATTATCCTGTGTGAAGTTGTTGACTTGGCCTAACAGCACAGCAAATGGAATTCGTGATCCGAGTTCAAATTCCAGCTGAGTTAGTTTGTGTTGACGTTTTCCCTAATGCCCTTGGGAAAGGAATATCTACCCTCCCTCCCATTAAGGTGAGGGGTTAATGCCTGCGGGAATCATGTAAACCAGTAGAACCGGTGACATGTGACTTAGAAACGTGATTAGTATTGCCAAGTAACACCCTTTGCTGTAAGAAAGTCTATGAATGGCCCAGCATGGTCCCCTAATGGTCGATTAGGTCATGGAATGATTTGAATTTGAATATTCCTTTGGAATTTATTATAATTAGAAACCGTCAACCATAACTGTCAACGTAGGTTTCTTCAGTTTTCAAGTTGGTCTGGTTGACTATATATGTATCATGCATACAGGTTGCCCCAATGGAGCTAGAGGGCTGACAATTTAAACATTTATTCCTTATTATATCTAGAAACGTTTTTATTTTGTTTTTTGAAAATTCTCCCGCCAAATAGGATTTTAGTGGGGGGGGGTCAATTTGAAATGTAAGTTTATCCTAAATTGATCCCTCAGTTTTGTGTCAGGCAGCCTTCACACTTGTTTTTTTTTAAAATTCAGACTTTCTTTTAGTGATCATTGCCTAACAAAAGTCTATTCATATCTATTTATCTGAGATAAATATAAATTAGACTGAATTATGAACTGACTGATAGATAGATAGATAGATAGATATGAATAGACCGAGATAAATATAAATAGATTGAATTATGAACAGACTGAGAGATAGATAGATATGAATAGACTGCGATAAATATACATTAGACTGAAATAGATATGAATAGACTGTGATAAATATACATTAGACTGCAATAGATATGAATAGACTGAGATAAATATACATTAGACTGAAATAGATATGAACCGACTGAGATAGATAGATCTTAATTTCTTCTTTTCATTGGGTTTGATCAAGATTACTAGATTTCTAAAACTTAGGTTATCTTGGCACAATGACTCATTTTACCAAGAAAAAAGAGTTAATGGTTGATCTGTCTATTATCTAAAGAACAGAAGAACCTAGTTAAATGCTGTGTGGCTGGATTTGCTGTTGAAAGTTTTAATTATTTTGCATACTAAAGAAAGTAAAGAAAAAAGGAAATTTTAAAAAGTCTTTCCCTATTTTTTTTTCATATTAGTCTCTTTTCGCTTTCAATCAATCTGTCTATGAAGTCATTGAAGTCTTGCTTTCTTATTTGATGTTTGTTTGATTGCGAAAAGGTTACAAAGCTTGAACGCAAATAAAGACAAAGAACAAACAATCTTGTTTACTACTGGAAAGCAATGAAATGTTGAGAGTTTTAAGTTTTTTTTTAATGAAATTTATAATTGATTTTAACTTTTAGGTTTATACAAGCAAATTTAGATGTTAAAACAAGGGCAATAACTACTGATCAAAGTTATATCCTTTTCAACTTTAGACAAAGATTTTGATTTTTTTTGTTTGTTTTTGACATAATAAGTGTAACAATTGTGGCTTACAGTATAGAAGAGTTCAGGAGTGGCTTCCTGCGGTGTATGACATTAATAGTTAAGGCACAGGGAAACACACTGAGATCTTACATCACAATTTCAGATCCACTACTGGACTTTCCTAACTCCTTCCATGCTGACTGGGACTGTGCTAATCTCTGCCATGTCTTATTGGCAAACCCTTCTATCTCATATATCCATCTTCTGTTTGATCTTTGTGAAGAGGTTGCAGATTTGACCCCCGCAGTTGTTGAAAGTTAAACAGGATATCAACTGCAAGGTGTCCAGGACACCAGGGCTCGTGAGCAGGATATTGACACTGGTGGAGGCTGAAAAATCAGTGTGGGTGTTTGAGCCCGATAAAAGCGACACAGATGCCCTCAAAAAGGCCAGGGAGACACAGGATGCCAAGAGAGAGGCAGCCAGCAGCTGGGCCTGGGAGCACGGGGCCAGTTCCCCTGTTGGGAACAGTCTGTCGGCTCTCATTGTTTCTCTCCAACTCTTCATTCTCCTCCACGACACAATGTATCTTATGAATTAAAAATATATCCTCATATTTTTATAAACAAGTTTTGATTCTTCCTTTTTCTCCAAGTTCAGTTTTTTTACTCCCATAGACCAAGAGGGCTATACAATATTCTCCTATTGTGACTGCTATCCCTTGGGAACGATTGGACTAACCTTTTGTCACATCTGTTATCCTCCAGTCTTGCTATGTGTCCTGCCCCCCTCCCTTTTTATCGCTTGATCACTTATGTGATATCTCTAACCTTGGTGTTCTCTCGGATCCATGTTGACCTCTTTCTATTCTTTAGAGTTATTCCTAGCATTGCTCTTTTTATTGATCTATGTGTGACTTATTTGGTTAATTTCCAACTTTCACACCCGAGATCTTACATGTTACATTTTATATGAGAGAAAATTGCTTAGAAAAGTAAGAAAGCTGTCATTGCAAAATCCTTAGGTATTCAATACTCAATCTTGTCCACTGGAACACCAGGTGTTTCTGAAATTGGCTCGAAGCTTTTTTTCTCCAACTGTTGATTCAATAATTGCTGTCGCAAATGTAAGTTGCGCCTGTGGGGAAAAAGCAGGTAGACTCTGAAATAAGAATGTTGGAAAAAGGGCCAATGGGGAGACCAATTTTATTGCTACCATCTTGTGTAAAATGTCTTATTTTGGCCTCAGGTGTGCATCTGTGCACTGAAATTGATAGATTATTCTGTCACCTTCATACATATGAAACATACTGTACTAATATAAAAACAACTTGAAGTCATTGTTGGTCTGCCATATGTGCCGGACATTGCGATGAATTGTTTACAAGGATCCCAAAAGAATAATATTTAATCTTCCTTCCTGAAAATGACTTTGGAATTGGTTTGTAGTTTGTGTAAAAAGATTTATTTTGGTCTTTTTATTTTCTGTATTTTTAGTATTTTTAGTACCGAACCTGCTATGTGTTTGGGCTCTCGTTACCCTTCCTGTTTCCAAATGTCTGCCACTTCAGCTATTGCTGATAGTGGAATCAGTCAAGTTGTCTATTGATGGTGAATTTAAAGTCAAAGAAAGAGAGAAGAAGATTCCTCAGAACAGCATTTTGTTTTTTTCGGTTATTTTATTCAAGCAAAAGCTTGATAATACAAAGGATACGTTAGCGGTAGTGTTTTTAGTGTAAGGGTTAATGTTAGTGCTAGGGTTAGGGTTGGGGTTGCTATTTTTAGGGTTTAGTGTAGTTAGGGTTAGTGTTTAGATATACATCCTTCAGAAAGTAGGAAAATGTTGAAATTGTCATCTGCTTCTTTGACTTTAAATTTGCCATCAGCAGCATTGGACAACTTGGATGATTCCACTATCAGCAGCAGCAATACTGATGTTTCCAGTGTCCAAATGGCTGCCACTTCAGCTCATTTATTTAGGCGAATTTAAAGTCAAAGAAAGTGACATGAAGATTCCTCAGAACAGCATTTCCATTTTTTTCAGTGGTTCTACTAATATTGGGCAATTTCAAATGGTTCAAGTGACTAGTGCTTTTTTTCATTTTTGTTTTATTCAAGCAAAAGCTTGATAAATACAAATGAACAAAGGATAAGGGTTAATGTTGGGGTTGGTGTTAGGATTAGGGTTGGGTTGGTGTTGCTATTTTTAGGGTTTAGTGTTTAGATATATGTCCTTCAGCCATTTAACATCAGAAAGTGGAAAAATATTGAAATTGTTGTCCACTTCTTTGACATTAAAATCGCCATCAGCAGCAGTGGACGACTTGGCCGATTCCACAATCAGCAGCAGCTAAAGCAGTGGCCATTTGGAAACAGGAAACGTCAGGATTGCTGTGTGTGTGTTCATGTATATTAACGAAAATTATTTTTATTATGAAAACAAAAATCAAAATAGAACAAAGAAAATTTATAAGACCGTGAAGTGTCAGATCTCTTTGAAACCATGAAAAGTTCTTAAAAGAGTTACATTTTTCCTTTTATACTATTGTAGTCACTTTTACTGTATATATTTTTTTAGATATTTTCTCCCCCCAAACCAGTATCCCAAAAGAATATTATTTGTGAAAAACATGTTTTGTTTTTTTTCCTCCTGGAAATGACTTTGAAATCAGGTTTTAGTTTGTGTAAAAAGATTTACTTTAAACCTTCTACGTGTGTGTGTTCATGTATATTAATGAAAATTATTTTTATTATAAAAACAAAAAAGTGAAGTGGAACAAAGAAAATTATAAAACCCTGGAGAAGTAGCTTAGTCAGATCTCTTTGAAACCTTGGAAAGTTCTTAAAAGAGTTACAGCATTTTTACTTTTATACTATTGTAGACGCTTTTACTGTATATATTTTTTAGATATTTTCTCCCCCAAACCAGTATGCCAAAAGAATATTATTTGTGAAAAACATGTTGTTTTTTTTCTCCTGAAAATGACTTTGAAATCAGGTTTTAGTTTGTGTAAAAAGTATTTACTTTGGTCTTTTTTTATTTTCTGCATTTTTCGTCCCAAATATGTTGAGGACATTGTTTTTAAATATTTGTTTTTTCTTTCTTTTGCAGGTAAGTGTTCTATTGAAAATCCAGTCTTGAATTTCATGGAAGAAAATTTGAATAGAAAATCTCTGCCAATCAGGTAACAAGCAGATTCTGATTGTTTTTTAGGGTTTTTTATCACCTGATCTCCAGAAAATTGATCCCTACAGATTAAGGCAAACTTTAATAATAGATTTTTAATCTAATGCATATTTCAAATGATTAGCATTAGAGAACTTGATTTGATTTGATTTTCTGATTAGGATTCAAAGAAAATTACTTAAATATTGTAAACCTTAAAATAAACTGGAATGCTAGAGGGATTATTGAATCTTCTTGGCATTGATTTTAGCTAAACATGGTGTGTTTTATCATAGTTAATATTTTGATTTCAAAGTAAACTATTGTTTTTTTGTCTTTTCAAATAAACATGTAATGGAGTTCATGGCTTTCATTATTCCTAGTTGTTATCAAACAAATGTTTTTGCAGCAGGTTTAGTTGTCGTTTTATAACACAATCATTTGTCTCAGTGAATACTATACAAATTCACTTTTCTTGAATCATAATATGAAAAATAAAGAAGAACCAAAGAGATATTACAATAAATAATCCTGAATGCCCGAAAGAGATAATAATTATGTTTTTATGCACTGATTAGTAAGAAGTGAATAAGAAAGATAAGGGTCTTAGCATGAATACATTTTAGTATAATTCTAATCAGTGATTGAAATGGGTTTTGGGAACCAGGTATATGGTAAGGCTAGGTTTTGGGAACTAGGTATATGGTAAGGCTGGGTTTTTGGGAACTAGGTATATGGTAAGGTTGGGTTGGGTTTGGGAACTAGGTATATGGTAAGGCTGGGTTTTGGGAACCAGGTATATGGTAAGGCTGGGTTTTGGGAACCAGGTATATGGTAAGGTTGGGTTTGGGAACTAGGTATATGGTAAGGCTGGGTTTTGGGAACTAGGTATATGGTAAGGCTGGGTTTGGGAACTAGGTATATGATAAGGTTGGGTTTGAGAACTAGGTATATGATAAGGTTGGGTTTGGGAACCAGGTATATGATAAGGCTGGGTTTTGGGAACTAGGTATATGGTAAGGCTGGGTTATGGAAACCAGGTATATGGTAAGGCTGGGTTTCAGGAACCAGGTATATGGTAAGGCTGGGTTTTGGGAAACTAGGTATATGGTAATGTTTATATTAGTAAATGTTGAATATACAAACATCCTGGTAATTGAGAAGTAGGTATACACCATACTTCCATGTAACACACTTTTGATCATTGATTTTAACTGCTTTGAAGTTTTTACACTAAGACAATAATAATATTAATAATAATATAATATAATATAATAATACTATAACATAATAATAAAAACAATATGGTTGTCAAAGTTTCAACAAATTATTCAAAGAAATGACTATTCTAAATGAAAGTATCTTCTTGTAAAAATGGAATTGAATTCCTTGTTAGCTTTTTAACTGGATCTGTATTGATAAGTTTAAAATATTTATTATATAAAACAACTGACTCTGTTTGTCATTGTGTCCCCCCACCCCCTTAAACATTGGTGCAGCCTAACCAAATTTGGCATGTACAATCCGTGGACCATGGGGAATATTTTAAAGTAAAAGGATCTGACAAAAACATTTTTTCAAGAGTTTTAGAGGGGGGTTTCTATCCACTATATAACTACAATGCTAAACTGAACCCTTATTTTCCATTCAGTATAAATATATAGATAACTGCCTGATAGAGCTGGTTTCAGCTAGCACTGTATAAAAAAGTACAGAAGTTTCTGTAAGGAAAACAAGCAAAAAAGCATACAACCAGAATGAAAAATTGAGAAAATGAGTTGGATATGAGGACATAAATCAGTGGCATAAATGTAAAATCCTTTTGTTTGAACAAAATTAAAATTGCAAAAGGATTGTTTTATTTTAAAAAGCCGCAGAATCAAATTGAAAACATTCAGTTGTATTGAAATCAAGAAAAATAAAGACATACAATCGCAAAAACAGCAGAAACAGTTTGTTGAAAATTTAACCAACTCACAGAAATATAAAAAATCAATCTGTTGATATGGATGGAGAGGAAAATTTACAGGGTCTAATATACTGGAAGGCCATATAAATGCGTCTTGCTTTGAGTCATATAATTGTATTCAAAACAGCAAAGCTGAAATAATGTTGTTTCAGATTGGAATTTGGAAAATCGAAACATTAAATTATTAAACAGATATTGCTTTTTAGTTTTATTGCAAATCATATCGGTGTATATCAATTTTCTCAGCTCCACTTGTTCACACTTGAATGGGTCTGATTGTATATCCAGTATTCCCCCTCCATCCGTAAGTATGGCATTTCTGAGAAAAATCTTGTGAGCTGAAAAGGCATAAAGCAAAGAAAAAAAGGACAAATGTGTGAATGTGTATAAAGACATGGATACAAGAGGGATGGTTCAGGGGTTCTGACCTCACCTCTCTGCTTGAGCAAAGCACAATTACAAATTTATTTTTGAATATCTAGATAAAGAAATTTTATTAATAAAAACCCAAATAATCCAAATCATAAATTAACATTGATGTTCGAAATTTGTTTTCTTTCGTATTAATTTGTAAAAATAATCTTTTTTATTTGGACAACACCACCCGCAATCAAAAAATGTTTCCATTTGGAGATTTCCTGCTCAAAATCCTGGATCTGCCCATGTGTATATGTATACACATACATTTGTATCTACCTCTATATGTGTGTATGTAGAGATTTTATCTAGTATACCCCCCCCCAGTTAAGATTCCTTTCTGGTCAGAGTTCTTTTCCACTTAAAGGTTTCAGGGTCATTACCAGAAGAATGTTCACAATGCCTTATAGAATTCTTTATGGCCAGAATGTTCTATACTCTGGTATTTTATTACATTCTTACTTCCTCATAGGACAGACGTGCCTGCACTTCTTTGAGTCTATTAGTATGACAAGATGCAGAAGGTCTATGTAGGGTCATCATTTTTCTTCTCCAGCTACATTCATTTATATATATTATATGTATCTGAACATTCCTAAAAGAGGTCATTCCCAGTCACCATCATTCAAAAAAGAGGACATTTCTTGTCACCATCATAGCAACAATTGCTAATTATGGTTAAAATTTGTTCATCATCATCATCATCATCAGCCGTTATAAGTCCACTGCTGGACGAAGGCCTTTCCCATCTCCTTCCATGACAACCTATCTTGTGCTAATCTCTGCCAAGTCTTACCGGCAAACCTTTCTATCTCGTCCCTCCATCTTGTGTCTGGCCGTTTCCTACTTCTTTTACTATCCCATGGGCACCAATCTGTTAGTCTTTTCCCCCATCTATTGTCATCTCTTCTCGCTAGGTGGCCGGCCCATCTCCACTTTTGTTGCTTAATTAGTTGTATAATATCCTTTACTCTAGTCTTTTTTCTGATCCATGTTGATCTTTTTCTATCTCTCAGCGTTACCCCTAGCATTGCTCTTTCCATGGCTCTCTGTGCTATTCTAAGTTTGTTTTCTGCTCGTTTGGTTAATTTCCAGGTTTCGCAACCATAAGTCATAAAAAAGACATAGGAAAAATGGTATTCTTTCAAAATTTCATTTATGATTGTAACAGCAAGATGAAAAATGTTTAATGCACTTGCCTGAAGAACAAGAAAAAGCAGTGCATGGCACTACATACTATCCCTAAAACTGCTAAGTTAACAACACTGTACAGGTTTCCTCCCCTCTCTTCTGCGGAAAAAATGATGGAAGCTAGAATTCCAGACTTTTAATAACATGAAAAAGAGTTGATCAATGAATTAAATACTGCTCCCGCCTTTTGCTGGGCCGTTATCACTAAAAAAGTTTGAATTTTCAAAAAAACAAGAGTGACAATACCAAACATGAACTAAGGGACCAATTTAGCATAAACTTACATTGTAAATTGAACCTCCCACTAAACACCCATCAAGGGGATGAAGTGATTCAGAACAAAACAGGTCTGGTCAGTCACTCAATAGAAACCATCACGTGACTAATGTCTTTTGGCAGCATGCCATGTTGGGGGTGATCAATAAAGAAAATTGGAAAAAGGGGTGATGGTTGAATAAGTTACTCATCTTGCCTTTTGTTTGTAAGTGATCATTAAAAAAGCCTGAATTATCAAAAAATGGACGTACAGCAACCCCAGCCTACGTAACAACCTGAATTTTAAGAAGAAAAAAAGTTGCTGAAGAAAATGTTAATTAACCATTTCCTTAGACATTTCTATTGTTGAAATTCTGTACCGCTCAGTGGGAACCCTGTTTCTGGTTTGACATTTAATTAAAAGATTTTAGCAAGAATTCAGTGTTTCCTGGATGAACCTTGGCAAAATCTTCTGATATAGATGATATGAAATCGGTAAATGGGAAGATATTAAGAAAGGAAAAGAAATTAAAAACAAGTAAAACGAAAGCTAAACGACTTCACAAGATTCATAAAATATAATACATAAAACATATACGATTATATAAAATATATTAAAACATGAATAGATATACAATATATAAGTATATATAAAATATATTAAGTTGAGAAAAATTAACTCTCTGGAATATTTTAGGCTTGTTTGGAAATTTGTACTGTGTGCATGCACTTCTTGCATGATTGTAGATCACTTTTGACCTCAGCATGACGTGATCTCATTAATGGAGATATTTGTCAGTTTGATCCGTTTTATGGTTCCAGTTCCACCCCCACCCTCAGCCTCTCTCGTTTTCCCACCGTCTTACTCTTAAGTGCATGAATGATCTCTTATATAAGTAGACTAAACAGAAAAGCTGCAGGTGAACTTGTTTTTTATTGTTTTTTGTCTTGTTTCTTTGAATTACTTGCTCGTTGCTGGAGATTTCAATTTTCATTTAAGTAATGACATTTTTGGTTATCTTTAAGTTTTTTTTTGTAAATGTTCAACCGCTAGCCGCATTTATCTATTTTCATGCTGAAGCTCGGAGTGTTCAACTGAAAATCTAATAAATTAAAAATAAACAGGTCTGGTTGGTCACTCAATAGAAACCGTCACGTGACGCATGTCTTTTGGCAGTATGCCGTATTTGGTGGTGATCAATTAAAAAATTGGAAAAAGTGGTGATCAATGAATAAGATACTTATCTCACCTCATGTTGGGCCGTGATCACAAAAAGAGTCTGAATTTTAAAAAAACAAGCGTGAATGCTGCTGGGACCAATTTAGCAGTAACTTGTATTGCAAATTGAAGTCACCTCTAAAAACCTATTTGGGGGAGGGGTTTTAAAAATAAAAATAAAAGTTTTTTTCTAGACATAATAAGGAGTAAATGTTTAAATTTACAGCCCTCTAGCTCCATTGGTGTGGCCTGTATGTTGCCGCATAAATAGTCAGCCAGTTAACCAGACCCATTTATAAACTAAAGAAACCTATATTGACAGTTTTAGTGATGGTTTCTAAAAAGGTGAATAAGCTTAAAAGGCTGTGTATGAAATTATCCTCATAAAAGAATGATGGTTGATTCCTAGTTTCCATGCATAAAATAGGGATAACTCATGTTGTCTTAAAATAAACTAAGGATTATCTCACTTTTTCAACAACAACAGAAAAAACACTTCATTTCCATACAAACCTTTAATGTTTCAGACACTTACCCACTCAATGTTAAAAAGCGCACAAATAAAATAAATAAAACCATTTTATTTCCA
>VCCN01004568.1:7948161-7960725 GCA_006491835.1 Architeuthis dux | reverse complement strand
TAGGTATTTTATGAAATTACTGAGATGTTCAGAGATTTCACAAAATCCCTGGGGATTTCATGAAACCACTAATTACACAATCTTACAGTGACATAGATAAGAGGACACACTCTCTCATGTTAGAAACCATCAACCAAAACTGTCATCATAGGTTTCTTCAGTTTTCATGTTGGTCTGGCTAGTGATGTATAAAACGTAAAGGCTGCACCAATGGAGCTAGAGGGCTGAAAATTTTAACATTTACTCCTTATGTCTAGAAAAAACGTGTTTTTTTTTATTTTTGAAAATTCCTCCCCATAATAGGTTTAGTGAGGGGGGGTTCAATTTACAATGAAAGTTTATGCTAAATTAGTTCCTTAGTTTGTGTCCAGCAGCATTCACACTTGTCTTTTTTGAAAATTCAGACTTTCTTTTAGTTATCAATGCCCAAGAGAAGTAACTTATTCATTGATCACCCATTTTGCCAATTTTTAATTGATCACCCCCAAAAGACGTTAGGTCACATGGCAGTTTTTATTGAGTGACTAATCAGACCTGTACACATTTTAGTTTTGATTTCTACAGAGTTAAAATGAATTATGCAATTCTCACAGCTGAGCTTAAGTAACTTATATTGAAGCTCTGGGGAAAAAAAGATTGAAGATTTTGAGGAGATAAGACATGGCAGCCTTCGCGAATATGTTCAATCTGTTGTAAATGAACAATTTTCCTATCTCTACCATCTTCCATTTGCCTTTGAAGTGCACAGTAAATATATCAATGGTAATTTAGTATCCAAATAACTGTCCCCCTCCAAATTGTGAAAAGATACTTTTTCTTTTAGCAGCCCGTATTAGAAACCGTCAACCAAAACTGTCAACAATTGTCTCTTCAGTTTTTGAGTAATTCTGCCTGGCTGGCTAACTAGCTATGTATGTATGTGGCGTGTGTATAAGACACACCGATGGAGCTAGAGGGGTAACAATTTAAACATTTACTCCTTATTTGATCTAGAAAAGAAACCTTTTTCGTCTTTTCAAAATCGCCCCCCCCCCTTATCCAGCGGGTGGTTCAATTTACAATGTATGTTTATGCTAAATTGGTCTTCTAGTTTGTGTCTGGCAGTGTTCACGCTTGTTTGTTTTTTTACATTCAGACTTTTTAGTGATGGCTGCCCAACAAAAGGCGAAAGAAGTAACATTTATTGATCACCTTTATTTCCCAAATTTTGTTAATTGATCACCCCCAACAAGGAAAACCAGTGGGTGGTTCAATTTACAATGTAAGTTTATCCTAAATTGATCCATTAGTTTGTGTCTGGCAGTGTACATGCTTGTTTTATTGAAAATTCTGACCTTTTAGTGATCACCCTTTTTTTCCCATTTTTTTTTAATTGATCACCGCGAACAAGGCGTGCTGCCATAAGATATTTGTCATGTGATGGTTTCTATTGACTGACTAACCAGACCTGTTTTTTTCTATCAGCCCTTATCTTTGATCTTGTCCTTTGTGTAAGTTTTCAAGAGATTCATGTACTGTTCAATTCTTTTTCTTAACCAAATGCACTGTTGATACACCATACACAATAGGGAAAATATTAACCAAACCAGCATTCCAAGGGAAATTATGAATCACCATCACCCATATATGCTGTGTTGGGGGTGATCAATTAAAAAGTTGGAAAAAGGGGTGATCAATGAATAAGTTACTTCTCTCGCCTTTGGGCACAAACTAGTACCAATTTAGCATAAACTTACATTCCATATTGAACCCACCCCCCACACACTAAAAGCCTATTTTGAGGGGCATGTGTGTGCGCAAAATTTTAAGATTCTACTATGAATGGTTAGGGCTGGGTGAAGTCCGGATTCCTAGATAGATACATGATTTCATACTGTCGGCATAGAGGACAACATTATATCAGTGCCTAAATACAAACTTGAGAGTAGAGAGACCAGCAAAGTGTAGGATTAAAAAACTCCTGCCTACCATGAGAACTTTGTTAGCTCAGTTGGTAGAGCAGAACAAGGTTGCTTCCATGATGGACATGGGTTTGATCCCTGCATGGAGCTCGCTTTTTTATTCACATTTTACGATTTTGGCCACTCGTTTAGCAGTCGTTCACACCAGCACCGGGCAAATATAGGTTCTCAACTAATAAATGTCTTTATAATTATCATATACATGGATACATATAAATGTCAGAACACATGAATAACCTAAACCCAACAATAAAACAGTGCTGTTGGTAGCAGTGATTAATATATTGCCAAGCAACACAGTGTTATTGGTTCTTAGAATTCAGTAGGTGCACAATGTACTACTTCAAAGGACATGGTGGAAACTAGGTGATAGTGTAAATAATTTTTTCCATGGTCAAATTCACCTTTTGAGTAGCGCCTTGTACATATATACATATCCGTGTGTATACATGCATATACATGTATATATGAGTGTTTATCCGTCTCTTGATATACACCTTTAACACTTTGAAGCGCTTCATTCTACTTATGAAGCATTTGTATTTACTGCCACCTTTTTATCTTCAAATATCTAGGAGTACAAAGGTTTATATTCTGTACGACCATTTTATTTCATACCCAGGCTAATCAGTGGATGGTGGAAGAGTTCAAAGTAGATGGGAAAGAAATATGCCTCAAAGAGTTAAAAGACAACCATCTTATTTCAATAACAAAAAATCAATCAGCCTGGAATAATGTAGCTAAGTGGTTAGTGCATGGGAATGGAGTATTCAGTAGCCTCTACCAATGCCTTGAATGTTAGACCAAAGGCTTCATCATCCTCTGATGCACCAATGGAAATCTAATTGAACATTCTTTAACCCTTTGAAGCATCAGGGTTACATTTCATCCCAGCTTTGTAGTGTCGCTGGGTCATTTCTAATACCACCTTTTCATCTTCATATATCTAGGAGCACAAAGGTTTATATTCTGTCCCACCATTTTGTTTAGTACCTAGTTCTAAGTTGAAGAAAGAAATGTGCCTCAAAGAGTGAACCATAGTTTTGTAGTCTTGTTTCTACAAATACAAATCTGCTCACAGATCTTTTATAAGTATGCATACAAAATTTCAGACACACAAACGCATACCATGGTGCATGTGTGTATATAACTGTATATGCCAAAACTAATATAAGTATGTATATTATGCAGACATTTTATCTGTGAAAGAATTTGTAGAAATTAGCTGTACTTGATTTTTATATTTAAAGTTCAATTTTAGAACTCCTTATATTTTCTTAAATATGGTCAAATCATGTTGGGCACATCAATTCTAGTAAGATCACTGAATCTGTTCAGTACCCAGACGGGTGAACATCTGGGAATACCAGGTATTGTAAGCTGGGGATTATGTAGAGATCTCCTCCTGCAAAGAGATCATTGGCCAGAGTGACAGGGTAAGGCCCACCATCACCCCGTATTTTATGATCTGGGGTGACCCAATGTCCAAAAATGGTACATCCAACCAAGGACAGGAGTCTGGAACAGCAGAGAAGATGGAAGATCCTGAATGAAGACACATCGGAAGGATGGGAGCCCTACCAATCATCCCATAGTAGATAACCACTGTGTCATCCTACATCGAAAGATATGGAACCTGAAGAAGATATTCTTTTGGTAAAATCCATGAAATTTACTCCTTGAATTCTTTAAACCAACGTCAGAAACCATCAACCAAAACTGTCAACATAGGTTTCTTCAGTTTTTAAGCTGGTCTGGCTATGTATCGAGCATACAAAGCTGCAGCAAGGGTGCTAGAGGGATGAAAATTTGGATATTTATTCCTTATTATGTCTAGAAAAAACCTTTTCTTTTGTTTTTTGAAAAATCCCCTCCTAAATAGGATTTTAGTGGGGCGTTCAATTTACAATGTGAGTTTATGCTAAATTGGTTCCTTGTTTTTAGAAAATTTGGTCATTTTAGTGATCCAACAAATGGTGAAAGAAGTAACTTATCCATTGCTCACCCATTTCCAATTTTTTAATTGATCACCCCCAACACGGCATGCTGCCAAAAGACATTGTGACAGTTTCTATTGAGTGACTAACCAGACCTGTTTCATAATGATTGTTGTTTTGGAAACTTAATTCCTTCAATTTCTAATGAAAACATGCGTAGAATTTGTTAACAGACTTTATTTGATTGAAGAAGAGGTGGAGGAGGGCGAGGAAGCAAGCACTTGTACAAATCGTAAACACTTTAAATATCAAAATATGTGCAGACGTCATTGTCGCTGTGGCTGTCCCTTGGGGTCAAGGATGATGGACGGCATTACACAGAACGAAGACTCCTCTGCGTGTGTATTTGTTCAAAATGTGCTTGTTGCACTTCAAGAATCACACGAGATACTTCACAAATCAACCGGCTGATTTCAATGGCAAGGAAACCAAGACGTTTGGATCTGTTACATTATTAGAAACCATCAACCAAAACTGTCACAATAAGTTTCTTCAGTTTTTAAGTTGGTCTGACTGGCTAAGTATGTATGTATCACGTATACAGGCAATACCAATGGAGCTATAAAGCTGACAATTTGAATGTTTACTCATTATGTCTAGTAAAAACATTTTTTTGTCTTTTTTAAATTCCCCCTAAATAGGTTTTTAGTGGGGAGTTCAATTTGAAATGTAAATTTATGCTAAATTTATCCTTTAGTTTGTGTCTAGCAGCATTCACACTTTTCTTTTTAAATCAGACTTTTTAATGATCATTGCCCAACAAAAGGTGTAACATATTCATTGATCATCCCTTTTTCCAATTTTTTAATTAATCACCCCCAACTCGGCATGCTGCCAAAAGCATTGGTCACTTGACGGTTTCTATTGAGAGTTTCTTTTTTCCTTACATCCATTGAAAGAATAATTATTTTCTGAGAGCTTCGAAAATGACGTTCATTTTTTTGATTATCAGACAACAAAACAACCCCACTTAAAATCTTAGACAATGCATCCCTTGAACATAAATATAAACATAAATTTAAAAATCGCCTCACAAATATTTATCCATATGTGTTCATGCAAGTCGTCTTGGCAAAATGTTTATAGAGAAAGCATAAAAACATTCTATCGTTTTATAAATGAGGAATCACACTCGAATGCACACAATCTATATATCTTCCGTATTTCAGGATTCCTACTGCACTTGAATATCATGTCTGCATTCATAGATTGTAAATTACTTAAGGTAGATTACTTTTGTTGCTTATTTCACATTTGAGATGTTTATCAACAATTTGTAAAGATATCTTTATAGTTTGTTTCCATTTTATCACACTGACTTCTTAAAGAATACCTAGAGAAGCTGATAAAGGAAGTTTTTTTAATGAAAGTTCCAGAAAGATTTTCCGAAATAAAGATCCAGTTAGAATAGAAGGAAAGAAATGATTTTGATATTAAGCTAAGTCAACTGGATTAAACACGATTCTTTAGAATGAAAAATAAGACTGCTGCTTTCATTCAATGAGTTTTTCAGACAATTGAACTCAATTCTTCTGGTTAGTTTTGTTGTTCCCACAATAGTTTGGCTGATCCATTCTACTGTCTTCTTCAGGTGTAATGTTAAGTAAGTATCATGAGTTATTCCCCTTAAGCAGAAGACTTCCGCTAGGGGGTGCTGTTTTACGTTCTGGTCAACAAGCAGCCATTATTGCATTGTGTTAGTAGTAGAAGAAAGAGCTCGGAAGGACACACGTGTTTGGTTGACTGCGGTCATTAATATGAATAATGGATCTTTGTAAGTACATAATCTTTTGTTGTATTTTTTAATCTGTTAATATCTGTCATTAAACCAAGCTTAGATGTACTATCCGTATTTAAAGATGGGGCCTCTTTTTCCAGTAACTTTGTTCTTGTGAACTCGAATTCCCACTAGCGTTCTTGTAGAATGTTTACTCAGCTATGCTTGACTAATAATAATTAATAATAAATGCATTCATAGAAAGCGCACTTTCTCGGGAACCTCAATACTTAAGTCCCCACTGGACAAAAGCGCTTGAAAACATGTGCAATCAATTGCAGTAAAAATATAAGGTCTATTAAAGAAGAGTAAGAAGAAAGTGCAACTTGTCAATAAAGTATTTTACAAAACACAGGGCAGGAGCTATAGTTACAAAGTATATTTATTTACTGAGTTCATATAATTATAAAAGTCTCGAAACAAGAAAGTTTTTATTTTTTATTTAAAGCTTGCTAATGTATGTATGTTCTGGATATAATACAGTAATTGATTCCAAAGTCTGGGTGCAATATAGCTGAAACTCTTACGCGCTTGAGTCCTATTCATAAAGACAAGTTCTAAAATCAAACCATCTAAATATTGGATAATGGGCAATGTCTACGGAATTTAAGTAGTCAGATTCAAAGAGGTATTTCTTCTACTAATTTTTCCTGATTACTAAAGTTTTTCACTGGAATTCTGAGTTTATATAGGCATTGGGTGGATTATATTGACCATTCACTGATTAGTCAAATGTGTTCTTTAGTAATTACAATGTAAATCTGATTCCACAGTGGTATTGAGTTGTAACTTAAACCACTACTTTTTATTTCATTGGTACTTGGTCTCATACCTTTGTTAAACTGTACAGTTCTTATTGAGGAGATGAGGGAAAAAAGGAAAAATATATTTTCTGAAGACTGTTAGGTGCAATGTTCACCTTTCAAAGAGAATATTGTCTGAAATCTTGCATTGAAGGTATGAGGCAGACAGTCTTTCATAGGAGATTTGATTTCATTTTATCAATCAAATAAGATCACAGCTTCAAGAAACAAAATGAAATAAAGATTTTTGTTAAATGATAAAGCAAGACAAAGATGAAATAAATTTCACACGGCTATCAAAAGGAAGCACTCAGAGAGCACATACCACTACCAAAGCCATTGTCACTAATAACTGAATGAAAATCAGTTTATATATACCTATAATGCAGGGGAGGCAACTGTAAAACATTCCTTGATTTAACCCCCAAATTTAATCAATTCCTCCTTAGCCTATAGCTCACCGTTCCACAAAATGTCACTGAAATTCATTGAGAACTTTTGGAGATATTGCATGGTCATATAGCTATGTTGCAAGGGCAAATGTAAAAATTCTTAGATCTGTCCCCAAATTTAATCAACTCTTACTTAGCTTATAGCTCACGGGAACTCCTCCAGATGTCATAGAAATTCATTGAGAACTGTTGGAGATATTGTATGGACAGACAAGAGTGAAATACATATACCTCGTCCAACTTTGTTGTCAGGGGTAACTAACAATGAAGATATGAGGCAAACAGATTTTATTTTATTTTATTTTATCAATCAAATAATATCACAAATTGAAGAAACAAAATGAACCAAAGATTTTTTTTAAAAGATAAAGCGAAACAAAGCCAACATTAAGATAAAGATGAAAGAATGGTTTCACGCGGCTATCAAAACAGAAATCAAAAGAACGGCTGTACAGTTAATGTTTTGAAAGTGGCATCCACAGGAACTATTCCTGATGATAGTGTGAAATGTTATGGCATCGTGGTCATGCCTGTTTGAATGAGATCTGCTGAGTTCTCTGCTGGTTTTGCCAAAACTTATTGATTTCTTTGGTCTGTGGACAAATTCGGTTGTTTTTATGACAGGTCTTTATGGCTGTCCAGACTCAAATCAACAAATTAAACTATTTCTTTTTTAATCTTTTTAATGGTTTCGTTTTTACCAAACATTTTTCTTCCTTTTTTTTTCACTCTTTTATTCCTTCTTTGGTTTGTTATTTTATTCTTTACTTGTTTCTTCTCCTTTTTCCTTCTGATTCCTTCAACCTTGTTTTCAATTTCTTTTCATTTGTTTTCAATTTCTTTCCTGTCCGTCTTTCTCTCATCCTCCATTTTAATCCTTTTCTTTTTTGATTTTTGACTGTATTCTTCCTTTGGGTTTTTTTTCTTCACTTCTTCATTCAGTATTTTTAAATTGTTTTTCCTTCTTTTAAGACTCTTTTTTAACCTTCTTCATTTCTCTTTTTTCCCATCTACATTCTGCCGTAGGCTTTATCTTTTTTATTCTTCACTTTTGTATTCAATATCTTAAAGTTGTTTTTCCTTTTTTTAAGATTCTTCTTTTTAATCCAAACATTTTCCTTTTTGTTTCTCAACTCTAATCTTTCTTTTTATTTTTATTCTTTACATCTTTTTTCTCTATTTTAAAGTTGGTTTTCCTTTTTTTAAGACTCTTTTTTTTAACCTTCTTCCTTTGTCTTTTTTTATTCTTTATTCTCACATTTATTTTCCATTTTTTTAAACAATTATTTTCTTTATTTCCCTCCTTTATTCTTCCTTTGGTTTTATTCTTTTTATTATTCTTTACTTCTCTATTTTTAAGTTTTCAACCTTTTTTTTCCAATTAGGAATCGTCAACGAAAACTGTCAACATAGGTTTCTTCTGTTTTTAAGTTGGTCTGGCTGGCTAGCTATGTATGTATCACTCTTGCAGGCTGCACCAATGGAGCTAGAGGGCTAAAAATTTCAACATTTACTCCTTATTATGTCGAGAAAAGAATGGGGGGAGGGGTCCAATTTGCAATGTAAGTTTCTGCTAAATCGATCCCTTAGGTTGTGTCCAGGAGCATTCACACTTGGAAATTTAGACTTTTTTTTAGTGATCACTGCCCAACAAAAGACAAGATAAATAGCTTATTCATTGATCACCTCTTTTTTTCTAATTTTTAAATTGATCACCCCCCAACATGCCATGCTGCCAAAAGACGTTGGTCACATGACGGTTTCTATTGAGTAACTAATCAGACCTGACTTTTTTTGTTCTTTACTTTTATTTACTCTTATTATCTATTTTTCAGTTGTTTTTTTTCTTTTTTTAACGACCTTTAAACCTTTTCCCCCCAATTTATTTTCTCTTTCTGTTTTCTCTTTCCTTCCTTTCCATCTTTTTCTCATCCTTTATCTTCTTTCTCCTTTCTTATTACCTTCTCTTCCATCATTGTCAGTCGCTGTCAAAACAGAAGACAGATACCTATAAAGAAAGAGAAAAATGCAGCCGCCATGGATTTGAAAGAAGAATAAATCTAAAAGTCATTCACTGGAAGAGGTTATAAAACTTTTTGAATTTGTCAGCAAACCAAAAAAGAAGCCAAAAAAAAAACAAACAGGCTAAAAATCTCTTCATTGAAAACTTTGTTTTATTATTTCAGTCACTGAAACATTCTTAGATCGAAGACTTTTACAATTAAAATGTCTCATTCAGTTTTGAATATCTGACACTCCATTTCATTGATGAAGCTAAAAAAGTTTTTACTTGATCATTGTTAGAGAATATTTTTGGCCATTTGTTGAAAATTAATCATTTATCCATACATAATGAACATTAAAATGAATGTTGTCAAATTCCCAGTAAGAATCATTATTGGCTAAAACAAAAATCCTGTAATAATATTATTAGCTTGAATTTTTTTATTAGATGAAGCATTATCAATCATTATTATTTATACGTGTTGTCTGGTTAGAAACCATCACATGACCAACGTCTTTTGGCAACATACTGTGTTGAGGGTGATCAATTAAAAACATTGGTAAAAATAGGGTGATCAATGAATAAGTTGCTTCTCTCATCTTTTGTTCACTAAAAAAGTCTGAGTTTTCAAAAAACAAGCACGAACACTGGCAGACACAAACTAAAGGACCAATTTAGCATAAAGTTACATTGCAAATTGAACCCCTCCTCATGAAAACTTATTTTGGGATGGAATTTAAACAAAAAAAAAGAAATGTTAATAAGGAGTACATGTTTAAATTTTCAGCCCTCTAGCTCCATTGGACGGCCAGTGCGCGTAATACATCGACACATAGATAGCCAGCTAAACCAACTTAAAAACTGAAGAAACCTATGTTGACAGTTTCTAGTATGTGCATTGATTGAGCAGTTAAGTTGATCTCTCCATTCACGGATAAGATCACTGATTTGCAAAAGCCCCGCAGAAACTATAGAAAAGGAACTTTCTATAAATTTGTCATTTTTATGTATTTATGGACAGATTTACAACTCTTGTTTAATGATGTGTGTGACAAAACTCAGTTTGACTAATTCAAATCAGATAGACCTGGCCGATTCAATAATAATAATGATTGATAATACTTCATCTAATAAAAAAATTCAAGTTAATATTACTATTACTGATACTAAATAGTATATAAACACCAGAAAATTTAACACTGAATGATCAGAATAATAAAGAGTAAGTTTAAGGGTTAGATTTGATCTACTGCCACTCAGTGGGTTCTTGTAGCTCAAGTGGTAGAGCAGCTGATATGGAAAAACCAGCTTCCCAGGGCAAAAGGATTGTGAGTTCAAGTCTCGACAAGAGCTTATTCTTTATTTCCAATTTCTGCTGTTTATCACTGCCGTAGACTGATGGTCTGAGCAGTTCTAATGTAAAGCAACTAAAATGAAGATGAAAGAAATACTAGTTAAAAATTAATAATGGTTGACAATGCTTCATAGAATAACAGATTAAAGTTAATATTACACCTCAAAATTCTTCAAATTTGTTGTTGTTTTCAAAATAATTCCTCCAGAGACCAATATATTTGTGGCAAGCCAGAAGATGAAAGCAGGCCAACTTAAAAATTCTTTTGAAATCTTAAGATGGATATGTAAAATCCTTTATTTCAAAATTGCCAATTTGTTCTTGTTAGAGCAGCAAAGACCTCAATTATAAGAATCTAAAGTAAGAAATACAGGTGAAGGTCTGTGTGTATACCCCTTGACACACATAACCACAGACACATATACACACATTATTTTTTGAACACTCTCCAGAATTGTGATGACCTGAGTTCTTGGGTATTTTGAGATTATGTGATTTGATGCAATGTTAGTTGCTCATGTGTCCTGCGACACATGAGGCCATCGAGGCAGTCCAACATGTATGATTTTCAGCTAGCATGCTGGTTGTCATTCCATCTTCTATAGACCACCACCTCATCTTGGGCTATCCTCTCTTTCTCTGGCCTATTGGCATCCATTTGATCACTTGATTTACGGGTTTTGTTGTGGGGAGCCCCAAGACATGCTCGAACCATGTGATTGATATGGGAGGCTGTTGCGATTTCCCTGACATCTTTATTTGACACATAGTCCTTTTATTTGATGCCCATGATTTCACTTGGCACCTAGTGTCAAAGGTGTCCAATTTCCTCTCCTGGGTGGTCTTAAGTTGCCAGGTTTCACAGCCATATATCATCGTGGATACCATGTTCAAATTATAGAAACCCAATTGCTGTTCCATTCTATTACGTCTTTTGCTTCTTTGTTATTTTCTGTGTTTAGCTGTGTTGGTTAAACACACTTGGTTAGAACCATATTTAGCTATGTTTAGAAAAGAAGGGAGAAACAACGACGAGTGTGTGCAGGTTGATAGCCGCTGGTCAAAGAGGAATTTATTGACATTAAACATACATATATATAGATATTACACATACTATGACTAGTATTTCTACTAGTACTCGTAGAATGCTGCTGTTGCTTTTCCAATCCAGGATTTCAGTTTGTGCTCAAGATCATTGATTATTGCTGATTGAACTGCCAAGGTATGTGAATATCTCAACCTCCTCAACTTTCTTCTTCTTAATGAAGACATCTGTTGGCACTTGATCTTCCCTGCTCAATGGGTTCTTAGTCTTTTTGGCACTGATGATAAGACCAATTTGAGACTGCTCATTATTAAAGATTTAGATATTATTTCCCTCATGATATCAGCTGACTATAATGATATTTATTGGCTTGGGTAGCTTCTAATCATTTATTTGGAGCAGTTTCAATAATTATCCTATCTTGATACTATTCAGAAATTAGAAATCTTTGGTTTGGAAATAGTCTATACAAAACATATACAAATCAATTTGAGACTTGATCATTTGAACTAAAATATAGTTGTTCTTCTCTACAAGAGATTTCCAAAATTACTACTAAATAAAATAAAAATTAGCATTCCAATAGAAATTATGGATTACTGCCACCCGTGTATGCTGTGTTGGGGGTTTTTAATTAAAAAGTTGGGCTGTGATCACTAAAACATGTCTGAATTTTCAAAAACAAGTGGGCACACACTACTGACTAATTTAGCATAAGCTTACATTGAAAATTAAAACCCCCACTAAAAACCTATTTTGGAGGTGAGTTTTCAAAAAACAAAAAAAATATTTTCCCTACTCATTGAGAGGAGTGTGTCTGCAAAATTTCAAGTTTCTACTATAAGCGCTTAGGGCTGGGCGAAGTCCAGATATATAGATACATAGATAGATATTCATGTGTGCACACATGAATAACCTAAACCTTTGGTAGCAGTGATTAACCATTGAGAGTACAGTAAAACAATTACCCTTGATCAGATATTATATTTGATTGACATGATTGCAGATTATTCAAATGACCAATTTAGCATAAGTTTACATTGAAAATTGAACCCCCCACTAAAACTCTATTTTGAAGGGGAATTTTAAAAAAAAACAAGAGAAAACATTTTTCCTGGACATAATAAGGAGTAAATGTCCAAATTTTCAGCCCTCTGAAAACAAGCTTTC
>VCCN01004568.1:7930024-7940130 GCA_006491835.1 Architeuthis dux | reverse complement strand
CTGGTCAACGAGCAGCCATTATTGTATTGAGTTATTAGTAGATTGGAGAGGACACACGTGGCTGTCACTGACCGCAGTCATTGTGAATAGTTGAATAAATGATCTCTGTGAGTACGTAATATTTTGTTGCATTTTTAATCTGTTAATATCTGTCATTAAACCAAGCTTACACCTATTTAAGGGGTGGATTTAAAAAAAAAGTAAAACGTTTTTTTTTAGACATAATAAAGAGTAAATGTTGAAATTTTGAGCCCTCTAGCTCAATTGGTGCAGCTTGTATGCATGATACATACATGTATAGCCAGACAGGCAGACCAATTTGAAAACTGAAGAAACCTATGTTGACAGTTTTGGCCTGAAAGTCAGAACATAGATGCACTGGTTTGATCTTGTGGATTGACATTCTGGAAGGCTGTCAAATGCGACCAATGTGTCAGAACAATCTGTCAAAATAACCTGTCAGAGCATCCTGTCAGACAATCAAAGTTCTCTCTCTTGCACTTTCAGACATATATGGTGGTGGGAGTGCTTCGGTATGTCAGCCTGTCATTGTTGGTCATCGGTACTAGACATGCTCGCACATCTTTTAACTCTTTCTTCCCTGATAACGCCTCTAGGCGTGATAATAAATTTCTCTCATGCCCTGATCATGTGTAGAAGTGTGATCTCGTATTTGTATACCGGGCAACAAAAAAAAAACTACTAAAAAACATGTTTAAATTTAAATCAGACAGATTTAAATCATAACAATGCCAATCAATCAATAATAATACCTTTTTCAATTAACTGTTTCATGATTTTATTTCACTGGACTTGGAAGTGATACATTGAGAATAATCACTGAAAATTTGGCTGTCAGGGAGGAAAGAGTTAAACTAGAAAGTCAGTTAAACTCAGAGAACGCATTCCTCTGCCGACACCATCATAACTAAAAACTGAATGAAAATCAGTTCATATAAAGCTACGATACAGGGGAGGTAAGTCTAAAAAAACTCCTGTATCTGCCCCAGAATTTAATCAATTCTTCCTTAGCACATGGTCCACAGTTACACAAAATGTCACTTAAATTCATTGAGAACTTTTGGAGATATTGTGTGGACAAACAAGAGTGAATACATAAATGGGGGAAAAAATGACAAGAATATCTCTCAATCAGAAAAAAAATTCCTTGAATCCGATCACAAATTTAACTCAGTCTTCCTAACCCTATGGCCTATCCTTCCAGAAAATTTAATTGAAATTCATTGAAAACCTTTGGAGATATTGTGCGGACATATATGCTGTAGAGGTAAACAACAGAAAGACTTTAAATTTATTTGCTAATGTTATTATCCAGAGAAAGAAAGAAGAGCAACGCCATTTTCTTATTTCTGTTCTTTTTTGGTTGAATTGTCTAAAGGTGCAAGACGGAATATTATATGATATTAAGTCTTTTTATACAATTATCCAATAAAAGGATGGAAAGGCGTTTGTTTTATAATATAATTATACCAAGGAAAAAATAACGGATTTCCAGCTTGGAATAACCTGTTAACAGTTGCACTGTCCATCAAAAAGTAAAAACACCACGAAAAGCAAACGTGTAATTCTTTAGGTATTTTTGCAACAAATTGCGAATAAAGATGGCGATGGTTTTTCAAACATATTGTTTTTTGGTTTTGCCAAATATTTTCACTATTTTAAGACTGTCCATCAAAATCAATATTCCAAACTATTGATTTAGCTTGTTTTAGTTGAAGAATATTTTCATTTATGTGTTTGAAATAGTAATTTTGGAACGAGAGAGTTGTGAATAGATTTTTTTTCATTTTTTTTTTCATTTTTTTTTCCGAGGATGATTTTTTAAAAAAATATTGATAATTACAATCCTGTCTGAAGTTGCATATGACAGTGAAAGAGTTTAAACCGCTCAAATATTTTACAAGGATGAAAATAAATAGAAAAAAAAATTAAATCTAATTCCGTTCATATCAATATGTCTAATTTTGTTTGAAAGTAGTTTTGGGTTTTCTCAGAAAAGATTTTTTTAATGCATGATCATTTTCTGGCTGGTATTTAATTTTGCGGTTATTATTTGCAGATCAGATGGTATTTTCATGAGGTTATTTACACTAAATACAGAAGGGAAAGTTTATTCATAGAGAAGTAACAAAGAAGAAAAATGAGATCAGCATTTTACTTTGGTAAAGCATCCCATCTCTTAAGAGACAACTCCCAATATATGTAGTATGGAGCCTGGTAATGAAGACCGGTTTCTGTTGCATGCGTCAGCTTAGTGATCCTTGCAATTTTCAAGTCTGGTCAAAACCAGGACTTTATTCCTACAAGTTTTATGACCACCTCCTTGGCAGAATGTAAGTCAACCAAGTGGATACCTCCACCCTAATCACACAACTTAGAGAGTACTCAATTAGCTGCTGAGTTCGCAGGGAAAATTTTCCTAATGAAGAGTTTTCCACATTCTTTACTCATCGAACCTGGGTCCGTCTGCATGTGAGAGAAAGCTGGGTTTGGATACTTTGCATGTGAGGGAAAGCTGGGTTTGTACTTTGGTACAATAGCATTTAAAGATGAAATAAATTGAAAGTTAGATAAAAAAAATAATTCAAGATATAAAACAATAAAATAAACTAGCATTCCAAGAGAAATTATGAATCAACACCATATATGCTTCTTTTTACCTCATAAATTAAGCAGTGGTGGTGGTAAAATTAAGTTACCTTAATGAAAATGCTACCAGTACGGTTTGAACTATAAATTCAGGATTTTCATAAACAGCACAAGCGTGAATGCAGCTGGACACAAACTAAGGGATCAATTTAGGATAAACTTACATTGCATATTGAACCTGACTCTTAAAACCTATTTAAGGGGGGGAATTTCCAAAAAACAAAAAAAGATTTTCCCTACTCATTGAGAGGAGTGTGTATTCAATTATGAATGGTTAGGGCTTGGCGAAGTCCGAATACATACATAGATACATGTAAATATGTGAAGACATGAATAACATAAACCTGTGCCTACCTTGAAAATCAGCATTTGAAATACTAGCTTTCACCAAGGCTTGAACACCAAGTGGGAAATGAGCAAACAAAACAGGCTCTGAATAAGTTGAAATATCATCATCAACAGCAGCCATTTCAAGTCCACCGCTGGACAAAGGCCTTTCCAAACTGCTCTCATGATTGTATGGTCATGTTGGTTTCAGGACAGATAGTGGCTAATTGTGCTCAACTATTGCCACAATTCTCTGGCATGCTGGTTTAGAAATCAGAGTTATCCTAAAAGTTTAAATATAATTTAGCGTAAATGATCTTTGCAGTCTGTTGGGATTAGATTGATGACAAACTGAAAATCATTTTTAGATTTAGATTATTCGATGTCATCGTCACGGCTATCCCTCGAGGTCGACAATGATGCTCGATGTTCTGCTGATCTATTTATGAACTCTCAGTAGGATTATGAGTCCAATCTTGGCTTTGAAAGTTCTTCTGCATTCTTGGACAGTTAGTTCTGTGATGGCTGATTTGGCTTTCATTCTTGTCACCATTTTTAGAAACCGTCAACCAAAACTGTCACAATAGGTTTCTTCAGGTTTTAAGTGGGTCTGGCTGGCTGTGTATGTATCACGCATACTGCCCATACCATTGAAGCTACAGGGTTGAAAATTTCAACATTTATTCATTATTATGTCTATTCCCCCCAAAATATGTTTTTAGAGGGGGTTCAATTTATAATGTAAGTTCATGCTAAATTGGTCACTTAGTTTTTGTCCAGCAGCATTCACGCTTGTTTTTGAAAATTTGGACTCATTAAGTGATCACCGCCAAACAAAAGTCAATAGAAGTATCTTATTCATTGATCATCCCTTTTTTCCAATTTTTTAATTGATCACCCCCAACACAGCATGCTGCCAAACGATGTTGGTTACAAGACGGTTTCTATTGAGTGACTACCCAGACCTGTCTTCTATTTTCTTCTATCTCTGTATAATCACATCTGTTGGCTTTGAAAATCTTTAGATTATTATTTAATTTGGATAAATATGGTTCCCTTTGTAATCATCAGATTTTTACTAACTTATCAATCACCACTACCAAAGGTTTAGGTTATTCATGTGTTCACACATTCATATGTATCTATCTATCTATCTATCTATCTCTGTATCAGGACTTTGCCCAGTCCTAACCATTCATTGTAGAAACTTGAAATTGTGTACACATACTCCCCTCAATGAGTAGGGGAAATGGTGGTTTTGTTGAATATTCCCCTCCAAAATAGGGTTTTAGTAGGGTTTCAATTTTCAATGTAAGCTTATGCTAAATTGGTCACTAGTTTGTGGCCACTTGTTTTTTGAAAATTCAGACATATTTTAGTGTTCACAGCCCAACTTTTTAATTGATCACCCGCAACATGACATATAAGGGTGGTAGTGATTCATAATTTCCCTTGGAATGCTAGTTTTAAATAGTTTCTCATGATAAACCAATTTTTTTGTGAGCAACACCAAATCAATATACTAGTAAAATCACTTGGCCAACAATCTAATAAATTAGTACTACTTAAGAAAGATCTAATTTTATTTTTGCATAGAAGCTTGTAAAAATGTCTGATGAATATATTCATTTTTGTCACCAAAATTACTTTACTTTTTTAAAGAGATAGAATACACACATACTATAGAAAAGGCTGCAAAGATGGTGTTGTTGCTTTGGATTATCTTATAACTGAATACACAAATGCATGTCCATTGGTTGATACCATGCTTCATGTGACAAGCCTCAAATGTCAAACCTGTAACATGGAACATGTAAAATCAGGGGCCCTGGTCCGATAAACGTGTTGCAGATCAAAAAAAGGAAATAAGAATAAAACAAAATATGAAAGTAAGAATAAACCATTTTGAAATGAGTTATAGTCATTAGCCATTCTTACGTTTGAATTAAACCAATATTGCAAACTTTCTGAGGTTTTGTCTGGAAACCAGATTAGCAATTAGAACCTGGCCCCACCAAACATTTTACCCCTTGAAAGCCCTCACTCCCAACATTTTTCCTTTGCTGCAGGCCTTTATATATAATCAATATAAAAAAAAACACTGCTTGGGATTGAAAAAATGTCTTCTGCTACCAAAAGTCACCATTCACTATGGACAGACAACTACGAAAAGAAAAAGACCAGAACAATATATTTATTTAATCTAGGTTTATTCAATCTATTATTTTTATTTGTGTGATTTATAAGACAGAGTCAGATGTGTTGTCATATATTTTGTTAGCAATGTGGGTTAAATTTCATCCCACTTTTGAAGTATTCGTATCTGTATGGTGGGTCATTTTTAGCACCATTTTATCTTCATATATCTAGGAGCACAAAGGTTTATATTCTGTCCAACCATTTTGTTTAGTATCCAAGCCGCTCAACCAATGGTGGAGTAGTTCAAAGTGGAAGAAAAAGAAATGTCTCAAAGAGTTAATAAAACACATTTATATCTGGCTGTGGCTTCTCGTCTAAAGTCAGACTACACACTTCCATGTCACTGGTTTAAGAGATATTTTCAGAGGGTTGGAAATCAGACGGAAGTGACATTTCTCTGGCAAGAGAAGTGTATTCATTCAATTGAGAGAAACAAATTTTTTTTTATTCATGCTAGTATACAAGAGTTACTGAGACTTAATAAATAGTGGGACCCTGGCTGAGACTGACACAGAACTCCACCTTTCTGAAACCAAAGTTTGCTAGTTTTCCTAAAGGGTACTTATTTGTGAAAATAGAATCAAAGAATTGCTTATAGTTGGTTAGCACTCACATAAGATTATAGCCCTGTCGGCTGGGGCCTAGAATACACTGACTGCATTCCCTACAGAGGGGTAAGACCTCACCAAACAGGGGCCGGGCCCTATCGGCTGGGACCTAGAATGCGCCAACTGCATCCTCTGCAGAGGAGTAAGACATATCCCCAACTGGAGGCCACCTTTTCTTTCACCAAAGTCGCAAGATACTAATTAAAAATATTAAAAAAAAACCTGTCGCCAAAGTTGCAAGACTCTAGTTAAAAGACTATTTTGGGGGAATTTTAAACTGATTTCAACATTAAATGACCGATCAAAAGTTGATATGCTGCTAAAGAAATCAATCAATCAATCAATCTCATAAGATTAAATTATTCCTTCAATATAACCAATTTTAAAACTTGTGTTATGTGCAGATATAAACAAAAAAAAGTTATCATTGACTAAGGTTGTTTCTTATGTACTTTATATCGGTCAGTAGATACCATGCAGTAATTAGACCGACATAGGTTTCTACCAATTGTTTCCCAGCTCCTCATCTTTTTATGATGAGCGTGGGTTACATAGTTTTAGTAGATGTAACAATATTTGTCTCTACTTCTTTATTACAAAACTATCTACAACAATCACTGTGAAATGTCAGTCGAAAATTAGTCTAAAAAGGTCTACTTCTTGTGATGATAATAAATCTATGTGAAACTTACTGCAACATTAGGTGCTAAATCATCATTATTTTCATCCACCATTCTTTGAAAGTCTGTTATTGGACACAGGCTTTCCATAAGATCTGCCAATTCGTTTTGCTCCTGAGCATCATGGTGCCAATACATTCTAAAATTGTCCAAAACATCATGCTATCTTTTTTATTGCCAACCACAATTTTGCATACGATCTTGAGGGATCCATATTGTGAGTCACAATGTCCAGCTGTTGTCTGATATTCTTGCAACGTGATCTGCCCATTGCCATTTAAGCTTCCTAATGGCTTCTAGGATATCTGATTCCTGTTTACTCTCTTATATATTGTGCTGTCAATGAATCTTTTCTCTTTATGAGTCTCATTACTGATATTCCATAATAGTTGAGGGAGAAGGGAGTGAGTGAGAGAGCACTGGGACAAACCACTGTCCCATAATTACCTTACGTGCCAGTCAGTAGCAATAAAGAAGCTATTACATACACCCATTGCCAACTTTGATAGGGAAAAAGTTATATATAAGCTGTATAACTGTGGTAAAACTTCTGATAGATAGACCGACAGATACACATAAATAGACAGGTTAGTCGCTCAATAAAAAAACGTCTTGTGACGTGTTGGGTTGGAGGTGTTCAATTAAAAAATTGGAAAATGGAGTGATCAATGAATAAGTTACTTCTCTCATCTTTTGTTGCACAGTGATCACTAAAAAAGTCTGAATTTTCAAAAAACAACAGTGAACACTGCCGGACACAATTTAGCATAAATTTACATTATAAATTGAACTCTCCCCTGAAATCTTTTGTGGGGGTAGGAGGGAAAAAAAGAAGTTTTTCTAGACATAATAAGGAGTAAATTGTTTAAATTTTCAGACCTTAGCTACATTGATGCAGCTTGTACATGTGACATATACATACATTGTCAGCCAGCCAGAATCATTTAAAAACTGAAGAAACCTATGTTGACAGTTTCTAATATTCACAAAAATATTCCTTATTGTGTATATGTAGATCTACATGCAAGCAAATAAATGGAAAATGACATTTTATGCTCATTTGATATCTGGGTTTTCTCTTTAATACATAGATAATAACTAGAATAATCAGGCTACAGATCCAAGACTATGCTGTGACAAATGTTTGTAATAAGAAGGCCGAAGAATGGATTGGCCAAAACGTTGTTTACAACACAAACAACAAGGAGTTCAATCATCCAAAGAACTATTTGAATTATTCATCATTATTCATTACTGCACAACACATCCATTATGATGATGTCATTATTGTACTATTACATACAAAGAGCCAAAAAATTGTCATATCTCGCAATGTTAACAAAACTTGCAAAAAGGTTCCTTGATCCGCCCAAAAGTTTATTCCTAAGCCCATGGCCCACCCTTCCACAAAATGTCACTGAAATTCATTGTGAACTTTTGGAGATATTTTGTGGACAAACAAACAAAGAATTGAATCAATTATTCCGTTGCCCATGGCCCACCCTTCCACAAAATGTCACTGAAATTCATTGAGAACTTTTGGAGATACACAAACAAAACTTTTAATCAATTAATTCTTGGCTCATGCTGTTAGAGTATGTAGATCCACTTGTTCACCGTCAACTTGGAATAGCACAAATAACACATACACACTTTGGAGTCTTCAGTTCGCTTTATTGCACTCGTCTTGGGCGACTGCCTCAAAAGGTCGCCAAACTGTTTAAACACAGGATATATCAGAAAATGACTCCCGAAACGGGAAAGTTCCACTACTGATCATTAACAAAGAAAGCTAACAGAATTATCTTTCTTTGTATACAATATGTTAACACATGGCCCACCCTTCCATGAAATGTGATTGAAATTCATCCAGAATCTTTGGAGATATTGAGTGTACAAACAGAAAGACAGACTGTAAGGTTGGTACAATGACAGATATTAACAGATTAAAAATGCAACAAAAGATTACGTACTCACAGAGATCCTTTATTCATATATTCACAATGACCGCGGTCAGCGATTTATACACCTGTGTCCTTCCGAGCTCTCTGATCTAAATCGTGAGTGAATACATAACCTCTGCCCAACTCTGTTTGCAGAGGTAATGAATACAAAAGATGAAAGTTTCAACCTCCAATTTCAATTCAGTCTGTTACCACTGAACCACACCTGCAAGTATTTACAACTGCTGCCATTTTGTTAAGAACTAAATCTTAAAAGAATTCATTTAATCACTTTTAAAATGACAAATAAATAGAAAATCAATAAGAACATCTTTTGTCCTCTTAATTCTTATAAAAGCCGAATCTTCTAAATCCTTTTATTGTTTTTATGTGATCAAATGGCATCGATAAAACACAACTTAATTTCACGTTTTATGTCCTGTCAATCTCTGCTTTTTGTCATTATTTCCCCAGCCGAGTTGTGTTAAAGTAGACTATTGTCAAATTTTGAAAGTTTTTGGTGAGGTGGGGAGGATTTCTTTGTCATATGAAAAAAATGCAAGAATTAAAACTCAAAAACTTTCGCACCTCCTCCTTGGTATCTGATTGAGACAAAAAAATAATGTCAGACAAAAAAAAAAAGAATTATGATTTTATCACTTATGGAATCTGTCTGTTTATGAGCATTTACTGGTCAGAAATATTTATCAGTTTGATAAATCAAAGAATAAGTTTATGAAATAAAACAAAAGCAGACATCTTATGCTCTTTATTAAAGTGTTTCTTTTTACTATTTTCCATATTCATAATCACTTAATGGCAAATGCTTCTGTCTTTACCTACAAATGAAATTATAAAAACTATATATCATCATCATCATCATCATCATCAGCCGTTATAAGTCCACTGCTGGACGAAGGCCTTTCCCATCACCTTCCATGACAACCTATCTTCTGCTAATCTCTGCCAAGTCTTACCGGCAAACTTTTCTATCTTGTCCCTCCATCTTGTGTCTGGCTGTTTCCTACTTCTTTTACTATCCCATGGGCACCAATCTGTTAATATTTTCCCCCATCTATTGTCATCTCTTCTCGCTAGGTGGCCGGCCCATCTCCACTTTTGTTGTTTAATTAGTTGTATAATATCCTTTACTCTAGTCTTTTCTCTGATCCATGTTGATCTTTTTCTATCTCTTAGCGTTACCCCTAGCATTGCTCTTTCCATGGCTCTCTGTGCTATTCTAAGTTTGTTTTCTGCTCGTTTGGTTAATTTCCAGGTTTCGCATCCATAAGTCATGGCTGGTATTATGCAGCCGTTATATACTTTTCGTTTTAGGCACATTGGCAAGGTGCTCCTCAGAATGTCTCTATTTATATACATCACACCAACCATTATTTGAATCACTGTAGTATTTCCGGTATGTCTACAAGTTGTATTCATGTGCATTTGGAAGGTTCTATGCCAACCGGTGTGTTCGGCAGCTCTGATACATGATTAAATGAGTTTTAAAAAAACACCCAAAAGTTCCATAAAAAAATTTTTTTTTTAAAATTTAAAAAAATCCCGAAATATGTTTTGAAATGTTTAGTGGAGTACTCATGCGGATTTTCAAGGTTCTTGGCCAAATGGTGTGTCAAGTAGCGCTGACACAACAAAAACAAACAAGTGAAAAGTGAAGA
>VCCN01004568.1:7906623-7918396 GCA_006491835.1 Architeuthis dux | reverse complement strand
CTTTTATTAGGATGTGATCACTAAAAAAGGTATACATTTTCAACAAACCAGGCAGGCACAAACTAGTGACAAATTTAGCATAAACTTTTATTGCATATTGAACCACCTCTAAAAACCTAATAAAAAAAAAAAAAAACAACATTTTCCCTACTCATTGAGGGGAGTGTGTGTACAAAAAAGTTTCTACTATGAACGGTTAGAGCTGGGCAAAGTCCAGACACATAGATAGATACATAGATACATATAAATGTCAGAACACATGAATAACCTAAACCCAGCAATAAACCAGTGTTGTGAGTAGCCGTGATTAATTGACTAGGAAGAATTAACTGATATCAGATATCCTCTGGCATGGAAAGTAGAATAAGAACAATCTACCCTAATGGATTGAATAAAGGGCTTGGTTCAAAATTCCCAGAAGGTTACCAATTATGGCAGATACCTGAAGAGGGCCGGAGGATACAATGGTCAAAACGTTGTGACTATAATAATGAGGATGAGAACGCTAGTCGGAGTGAATCTGTGAATAATAATGATAATCTCTCATCTCAGAAATCTCAGACAAAATTAACCCGAAGTTAATCATCCCTCCTTATTTTAAGTGTTAAAAGTTGCCTATCAGGAATTCTGTGAAGTCTCTTTAGAGGTTTTCTTAACATTGATTGGAATCGAATAGGATGACCTAAACAACAACCTTTTCTTTTTAGATATTGTGTATTTATTTGGATATTGCTTTCAACAATAGGGAAAAATTTGTCATCGTCAATTTACAGTATCACCCATAAATAAGTACACCCTACCACTATTTTATAGAAAGTTAATTTTCTTCTAGACCAAACATAGCAGGATTTTATTATTTCTAGTGGAACTTTACACAATCAAAACAGATATTATCAGATATTATTTATGACCAAACTCTACAACATTGAAACTCTGTGGCCAAAGATATGAATATATTGAAATCCAAAGATGAGTTCACCACCACAAAAAATGGAGTTTCAATGCTGGAGAGTTTGCTCATAAATAATACCTGATAATATCTGTTTTGATTGTGTAATGTTCCACTAGAAATAATAAAATCCTGCTATGTTTGGTTTAATTAACTTTCTATTAAAAAGTGGTAGGGGTGTACTTATTTATGGGCGATACTATATATGAACACAGTTGAATTATTACGTGTATGGATGCTTTTTATTTTTAGCAAAGTTCAATGATAAAATGGAAATTTGAATCTTTCCAAATGATGGCACAAAACTAAAGTGGTTTGGGGGGATTTGTTTTATCAATTTTATCCTTTTTTTTCTAAATAAAACTATCCTGTGTTTAATTTTCTTTTGTCTTTAGATTGTACGCATATGCATTTTGTTATCATTATTCAGTGCAGATTCTTGTAGAGCCATTGAACATGACTGAAATATGAAATTGCAGGAAGTAGGATTAAGAAAAAGTTGTTGGAAACTCTAAGCACAGAGCATCAGCTAGTCTCGTACCATTCCATTTGAGAATCCTGATACCAGAAGAAAATTTAAAGCCTCCTCTAAAAAAAAAACTTGTTTTTCGTGGAAAGGTTTTTTTACTTATACTTTTTCAGTGGATTTTTTTTGCAGCAATCCACTCTTTAGTAAGAGTCATTTTATCGTTTTTTTTCTTTTTTGCATTTTCCATCTCAGTTGAATAGGCAGGTGTACGTCTGTAAGTAATTTTAGGAAATTGGATGAACTTGAAAAACAATAATTCTTATTGACAAATGCTCTTAGGTTTTAATCGCATTTTGATAAAGAAAATCTTAATGAAAATTGTTTTTAATTACTTTTTTGGTTTCAAACTAATGATCAGTTTATGCTCAAAAAATAATTTTAAATATTTGTTTATGAACGGATTTGCCTAAAAGATTTTTTAATCACTTGAAGGATTATCAACGCTTACACTAAAAGATTTTGAATTTTTTTCTAACGATGTTAAAGTGTTAAGATTAACATCATTAGAAAATAGGAGAGATTGGGGAGACATAATAGAAATGATCACGATTATGAGTGATTTAAAAATGTTATCTTTTAGAAAAAGTCCAGAGACGAGCAACTAAGTTAGTACTGGAATTAAAAAGTATGATTTATGGGGATAGGCTGAAAGAGTTAGGGTTAACATCGTTAGAAAATAGGAGAAATCGGGGTGACTTAATAGAAATGTTCAAGATTATGTGTGGTTTAGAAGTAAACCCTGATGTATTTTTTACTAGAAATGGGTACAAGGGACTGAGAGGCCACAGATATATGGTAGAAGCAAATAGAAGTAGATTGAATATCAGAAAATTCTAGTTCAGCAATAGAGTGGTGGGACTATGGAATAGATTTACTAGAATATGTAGTTCTATCAAGAGATGTAAATGATTTTAAGAAGAATTATGATGTTTATTACACCATAAAGGTTTAAGGCCCTCGATATTGTGTAAATATGATTGTTATGTATACAAATTGTATACTTTTTTTTCACACTAAAATAAAATGTTCTTAAAAAAATGTTTAGCTTTTTTTTACTTTATATTTTAGAGTAAAACCTTTGTAACCTTATGTTGTGGTGATTATGAAGCCTAACAAGCTAATGTTTGATCAGTGTCTAAGATCTCATCGAGACCATCAGACACAAGATTTTGTTCACAGTTCTAATATAGTTATTGCTTATAAGTAAAAGTTAAATCAGGAGAAAATATATATTATTCTGCTTGTTCCTACTTTCCTTCCAGCAATCGAATGTTGCACTTTAATTTTAAGGAGAGGGAAGGAAGAGAAAAGGGAGGAAAGAAAGTTAGGTAGTTTACAGAGGGGGTGAGAAGAGAGAGGGGATAAAGGAAAGTTAGTTTAATAAGAAGGTAGGAAGGGAGAGGGAAGAAAAGAAACTCGGGAGGTTTACTGAGAGTGTAGGAGGATTTTTGTATATGAAACAATCCATGTTTTTATAACATTTAGATAAAAACATGGACAGGTGGCGAAGATTGGAAGGGATAAGGAAGATAATGGGAAAATACAGGCAAAAGGTGAGAGAAGAGCAGAGGCATGAGATAATCTTTAATCTTAGTTGTCAACACCTGTGGAATTTTTACAGATCCAGCTAGTTATTAATCACCGCTACCAAAGGTTTAGGTTATTCATGTGTTCACACAGTTATATGTATTTATTTATCTATCTATGTATCCGAACCTCGTCCAGCCCTAACCATTCACAGTAGGAACTTGATATTTTGCACACACACTCCCCTCAATGAGTAGGGAAAATGTTTATTTTGTTTTTTTTAAATTCCTCCCCATAATATGTTTTTAGGGGGGATTCGATTTCATCTAACTATACATCTGGACTTTGCCCAGCCCTAACCGTTCATAGAAGAAACTTGAATTATTGTACACACTCCCCTCAATGAGTAGGGAAACATTTTGAAAAATTCCTCTCCAGAATAGGGTTTTAGCAGGGGGTTCAATTTTCAATGTAAGCTTATGCTAAATTGGTCACTAGTTTGTGTCCGCTTGTTTTTTGAAAATTCAGACATTATTTTTTTTTTAATTGATCACCCCCAACACAGAATATAGGAGTGGTGGTGATACATAATTTCCCTTGGAATGCTAGTACTTATTAGTCTCGGTTCTATCCAATATCCAATACTTAGAATTTCTTTTTAAATATTGACCGACAACACTGACTAAAATACTTTTTATCAGTCTTATGCAAATAGTATTGTTGAAATTATTTGCATAAAAATTGACCTCTGGTAATTTTTTTGCTCAGATGATCTGCAATATGCTTTTGGTAAAACATTTTATTCAAATAGTTCTTTGGACGATTGAACTCCTTCTTGTTGTTTGTGTTGTTCACATAACATTTCGGCCGATCCATTCTTTGGCCTTCCTCATGTGTAACCCGACAAGATAAGGATAAAGAAACACCAGTGTGAGGTTGGTATAATTACAGATATTAACAGATTAAAAATGCAAACAGAATACGTACTCACACAGATCCTTTATTCATATATATTTACAATGGCTGAGATCAATGACATACATGTGTCTTCTCCAACTCTTAAAACCAATATGGCTGCTCGTTCACCAGAACGTAAAACAGCGCCCCCTTACCGGAAGTTGATAAGTACTCTCCTGCCTAAGGGGACTAACTCAAAATACTAACTTAACAACCAGAATCCTATGTTATAAAGGTTACCTCCTTTGAAATTAAAAACCTCTGTTTACCCCATCACATTCAGATATTACACCTGAGGAAGGTCAAAGAATGGATCAACTTTCAATCACCTGAAGAAATATTTGAAAGATAAATGTTATTTTGTAATTGCTGCATTTTGGGGGTAATGATTTTTTAGACTGTGCACTAACATTTTCCCCATAATCTTCATAATGTCATGGTGTATTATGCCAAGTAGATATCTCTAAACTGAAAGGGATGGCCTCTATAAGATGGCAATTAACCCTAAGATATTCACTGGATATACTAGCCACAGGATGTTCAGGGATATGTGCCTGTGTGTCTGGAAAGAGAAGACAGGGATTTTCCTAAAGGTTAGAGTTTTTTGTCTTGTTTTATTTGTAAAAACATTTGCAGAAAATTACTTTTGTGGGAATCTAGGATGACAAACTTTCATGCCAGTGTTATTCTTGAAATGTTTAACCCCATGGTGACCTCAATATCTACATTCATAACCAATTCACTGCCAAGTATATTTTTAACTTTCAAATTCATGTACCAGGTTTTTCTTGTAAAAAATGATTGGAATAGAAAATCTTCATTTTCTAGATGTCATATCACTAAAGTAAATGTGCAAATTTCCTTTGTTTACACAAGTAGATGCTGCCATTTTGCGAAAGAATAACACCCTATCGTAAGATGAGTTATCTCTTCTGTGGCACTGGACTGAATAACACAATATCATAAGACAAGTTATCTCATCCATGGCATAAGATAATTTATCTCATCTGTGGCTGCGAACAGTTTAATCTACAGAAATATCAGCTAAATCACTTCCAAGCCATAAAATTCTCTTCAGTGAATAAGCCAGACTCAGGTTGCAAGATATTAGAAGTAAGTTTGAATATATCTACAGATGAATTTACAAAACATTTGTTTGTAAGTTATAAACCATTGAAATACATTTAAATACCCAACTTTCAATCAAAATGATCCTCAGGAGATATTTGCTTGCTACTGTTTTCAAAGATTTTAATTTCTCTGTAATAATTTTGTTTTTCTAGCTTAAAGAAAAGTGTCAAAAGATTAGTGACATTTTGTTTGCACAAGTTGATGCTGCCATCTTTCAAAAAATAACACACTATCGTAAGATAAGTAATCTCTTCTGTGGCACTGGACTGAATAACACACTATCATAAGACAAGTTATCTCGTCCGTGGCATTGGACAGGTTAATCTGCTACTGCACAAAAATATTAGCCAAATCATTTCAAAGCCATAAAATGCTCTTCAGTGAGTAAGCCAGACTCAGGTTGCAAGATAGTAAAAGTGAATTTAAATATATCTACAGATGAATTTACAAAACACTTCTGTTTGTAAGTTATAAACCATAGAAATACATTTAAATACCCAACTTTCAATCAAAATGATACTCAGGAGACATTTGCTTGCTACTTTTTTTCAAAGACTTTAATTTCTATGTAATAAATTTGTTTTTCTTGTTTAAAGAAGAGTGTCAAAAAATTAGTGATGCTTTAGAAAAGATTTTCATGCACTTTTAAAAAGAAAAAAATAATCAGAAGATAAAACCAAATACGTTGATAATTATATTTGTTAAGATCGGTACATATGTTTATTCTATATTTTATATCCATTTGGTTTCTGCATTTTTTTCCATATCACTTTAAAAAATAATTAATTGAAAAAATGTTGGAAATAAATAGAGAATTCTCTGCTGGCATCTGATATTGCTATAAAAGTGGAAAACATAAAAAACGATGTTAAAAAAATAATTTGCATTAATAACTCATGTGTTAGATCTTAGTACACTAATAATACATTTGTTTATTTAATATTTTATATCCATTAGATTTCTGTATATTTTTCATATCACTGTTAGGAAAAAACGTCATTGAAAAAAATGTTGAAAATAAACAGTTGGAAATTCTCAACGGGCAACTTATGCTGCAATAAGAGTGGAAAACATTAAAAGAAATGCTATTCAACAAATAATTCCCATTAATAACTCATGTCCTAGATCTGACTTAATACAATGATTGAAAAAAAATTCCCCTAAAGAATGCCTTTGGAAAATCAGGAGAAAATATTTAGACATGCTGCTCTTCTGAAAGCAATTTTGATTTTATTTTTCAAACTTCTGGACAAATTTGAAAAGGCCTAATGAAGGAAATGACTGCTTACAAACAGAGATGTTATGGAATAGAAAAGATTATATAGAAAATAAAAAGAATTGATTTTTTTTTTCTGAACACAGTCTTCTGAAAGAGATAATTCATCTCTTCATTTAGAAACTGTCAACATAGGTTTCTTCAGTTTTCAGGTGAGTCTGGCTGTAGTGTAGGTGTCGAGCGTACAGGCCGCACAATGCAGCTAGAGGGCTGAAAATTTCAACATTTACTCCTTATGTCTAGAAAAAAACCTTTTTTTTGTTTTTTGGAGAATTTACCCCCAAATAGGTTTTTAGTGGGGGATTCAATTTGCAATATAAGTTTATGCTAAATTGGTCCCTTGGTTTGTGTCCGGCAGTGTTCACACTCGTTTCTTTTTAAATTTGGATTTCTTTAGTGATCTCGACCCAACAAAAGACAAGAGAAGTAACATATTCATTGAACACCCCTTTTTCCAATTTTTTAATTGATCACCCCTAACAATGCTACCAAAGAGATTGGTCACGTGAGGGTTTCTGTTGAGTGACTAACCAGACCTGTCTCTTTTTAAAAAAAAATGTCTACTTCACTTTCTTTCTGATCTGATAAATATACTTTTCTGAATTGTGTCAAGTTTTGGAAACCAATGGATTATTAATGTACACAAGCCACAACTATAACAATAAAAACTGAAAGATGAAAAAGAAAAAGCCTTTGAGGTAATTCGCAATTACTGCTCATTTGCATTCCAAACACTCAGACACGAGGGCGTCTTCACCGAATGTGGGCAAACATTAGTTGATTCTTTTCTTTTTAACTGTGCTTAGAAAAAAAAAGAGATTCTTTGGATTTCTCATAACAGGGACCATGAATCGTTTGGATGAGCTGTGGTAATCAATAGCAATTATTTCACACTTTTTCATTTCTTTAATGAAAACAAGAACATTTTTCATTCAATTTAGTATTATTGAAATAAAAAGCGGGGGAAAAAAATAAGACTGATGTGATGTGTTTCGCATATTTATTCGACTTCATTTAATGTCCGTGTCATTGTTTTCTTTAGGAGGGAAAAACATAATTTTTACCTGAACTAACATTGCAAGCATAATTTCTTTTGTTGATTTTTGACGGCATCAATAGTTTTTTTTCTGAATCTTTTGGACAAAAATATTAAAGAGGAGAATAAAAATAGAAAAAGGACTCGTTAATGGCTGAATTAAAATAATCTTTATTATAGTTGTTTATTAATCTTTGCTTAGTCTGGCACAAGGCCAAAATAGCAGATGAGCTGAGATAATCAATAGCAATTATTTCTCATTTTTTTCTTCAAACATTTTTCTTTCAATTTACTATTACTAGGGCAGTGCCCATTCCAAAGGAGCATGTTTGGAACGGACAGACTTTATGGCATGTGGAGCAGTTTACCATAATAGTCATGTAAAATTAATTTCCATCTGTGATACAAAACTACAGCTTCGAAGTACTTCAATTACTTCTCTTCAGTTTTGCCAATTTAGATATTTTATATCTAAATTTAAATCTATTGCCAATTTAGATATTTTATATCTAGATTTAGATATATTGCCAATTTAGATATTTTATATCTAGATGTAGTTCTATTACCAATTTAGATATTTTATATCTAGGTCTAGATCTATTGCCAATTTAGATATTTTATATCTAAATTAAGATCTATAATTTTAGATAGAAGATCTATAATCCTTAATATTTTATTATTTTTAGTAGATTTCATGAGAACCGGTGATCCAAACAACTTCAAACTCAACACTGCTGTGCTGACTAATATATATGGCGAATATCAACTTCGTACAATGGACAGGTGTTGAGTTGATGCACACACACCCACATACAGATTTCTTCAATTATTTTTAGATTAAAAAAAAAAGGAAATAAATAATAAGACTGATGTGATGTTTTTTCCGCATGTTTACCCACCTTATTTAATGCTGATATCTTTCTATCTTTTCTTTAACAGGAGATAAAAAGATCTGTTTTTTTACCTTAACTAACATCGCAACCATAATTTCACACTTTTTTTTTTCATCTTTAATGAAAATGGGAACTTTTCTTTTAATTTAGTATTATTGAAATAAAAAACAAGAAAAGCCTTATTCCACTTTATTCAATATTCATATCTTTGTTATCTTAGCAAGAGGAAAAAAGAATCCATTTTTTTACCTTAACTAACATTGCAAGCATACATTTTTCAGTTTTTGTGAAAAATATCAAAGATGAGAATAAACTAGCATTCCAAGGGAAATTACGAATCACTACCATTCAAATATGCTGTGTTGGGGGTGATCAATTAAAAAGTTGAAAAAGGGGCGATCAATGAATAAGTTACTTCTCTTGCCTTTTGTTGGGCTTACTAAAAAAGGTATGAATTTTCAAAAAACATGCAGACACAAACTTGTAACCAATTTAGCATAAACTTACATTTCATATTGAACCCCCCTCTAAAACCTATGTAGGGCTGGGTGGGGATCTAATAAAAAAAACATTTTCTCTACTCATTGAGGGGAATGTGTTTGCAAAATTTCATGTTTCTACTATGAACGGTTTGGGCTGGGCAAAGTCTGGATACATAGATATACATATAAATGTCAGAACATATGAATAACCTAAACCCAGCAATAAACCAGTGTTGTGGGTAGAGTTGCTTAATTAACTAGGAAGAATTAACTGATATGAGATATCCTCTGGCATGGACAGTGCAATGAGAACAATCCACCCCAATGGATTGAATAAAGGGCTTGGTTCAAAATTCCCAGAAGGTTACCAATTATGGCAGATACCTGAAGAGAGCCAGAGGATACAATGGTCAAAAGTCCGGATACATAGATACATATAAATGTCAGAATACATGAATAACCTAAACCCAGCAATAAACCAGTGCTGTGGGTAGCAGTGATTAATTAGAAAAAGAACTTGTTAATGACTAAAACCATTATTATTAATTTCTGACTGGTATAGTTCTTGTAGCTCAGTCAGTAAGAGTAGCTGGTATGGTTAACCAGGCTTCTCTGAGCCAAAAGGGACATGAGTTTGATTCTCACCGAGAGGTTATCCTTTATTTCTGTTTCACAGCTTAGAGAAGAGTGTCAACAAATTAGTGATACTTTGTTTGCACAAGTAGATGCTACCATCTTGCAAAAAATAACACACTATCGTAAGACAAGTAATCTCTTCTGTAGCACTGGACAGAATAGCACACTATCTTAAGACAAGTTATCTAATCCGTGGCATTGGACAGACGACTTGTTAAAAAAGTTATCTCGTCTGTGGCAGTGAATAGGTTAATCTGCTAATGCACAAAAATATGCAGATTGTCGTAGATTGATGAACTGAGTAAAGTTCCGATAAAAGCAACTAAAAAATTAAGAGGAAAAAATACTATTCAAAGAGTTTTTGGGACAATTGAACTCCTTCTTGTTGTTTGTGTTGTTAACACAACATTTCGGCTGATTCATTCTATGGCCTTCTTCAGATGTACTATCCAAATGTGATGGTGGTAAAGAGATAATTCTTTTTCTCGAATGGTAGCAAGATTATAAGCTTTGCTACCATTGGAGAGAAACAATCTTAATGACCCTTCTCAAAACTATAGACAGAAAAAATACTAGTTTAAAACTAATGATAATTGTTGGCAATGCTTCATCTAATAAAAACTAAATAAAGGTAACATTGCTGCTATTGATACTACTAGACTGAATTAAAATCATCTTTATTATCGTTATTTATTAAGCTTAGCTTAGTCTGGCACAAGACTAAAGTAGCAGGCACCTTATGAGACTCAAATATTAATTGGTCTGTGTGATGAGCTTGCTAACCATTGCACTATTGCAGAAAGGCATGTTAAGCTCTGTTATCACAATGCCATCAATTGCTCTGTATAAAAGATGGGAAAAAGACTTTTCATGAAATTATTAAAATGTTTCAACCATCTGTGATAGTTTTTTTCAGTCTTAGCTTTATAAAAATCATTGATGATTTTGATGATCTTGAAAATATAAGTCCTGCAAATTAAAATAATTTTAAAATCATTTGTGATATATTAAGGGAAGAGAATGGAGAATATACACAATTTTCAATGAATATAGTAGACTTTTTAGCCATTAAGAAAAATGAATAAGTTTAATCCAATAGATGGATATATCTGTGGGTGAACCATTGGAGAACTTAGAACACAATTTGCTTTGAAAAGATGACAGCAATTAAAAAGAGTACACTTATATGTAATCATAAAGCAATAAAGGAGACTTTAGTTTTTAATTATTAAAAAGAGATTTTCAACAAACTATCCTCATTACAAGCACGGATATCCATGGATGCCAATCCCCTGCCTGTATCAGGCCTTCTCCCTGAGGACCAGGGGATTTGAAAGTTGGAACCTTATAATCAATTTAGGATAATGGTACAATATAATTGTTTTATGTAACCTCTAATTAATGTTCCCATATAAAGAGTCTGTATTATTATTATTCGCTAGTAATATGGTTGCCACTAAGATATATTCTGAATGTATCGCTTTTCCCCCTGCCCTCCCGGAAATATATCCTTTTTTTTATAGTGGCAGTGGAATCCCGCCCATGATTACAAGATATGTACACATAACAACAAAAGCACCAAAAACGAGATTAAAAATACAAACAACACTTGGAATGAGAATGACTCATCTTAAAGTTACTGAAGATATCTTTGGTAGATGTGATTAGACAATGTGGAAACGAAAGATTGACAAAAGCGTGTTACATCTCAAACATATGTATGTTCATGAAGATAAACCGTTATGCATTTTTTCGCTGCACGTGACTTCCTCAGAAGAAATTTGAACATTGCCGAGATGTGCACTATCCATGCTGGGTAGTAGAAATGAAATGAAATGAAATGACGGGTGTTTTGTATGCTTGGGTTAACAAGATATCTTTGTACACCTGAGGAAGTCTGTAGAATGGATCAGCCGAAACGTTTTGGTATCAAGAAAAGCAACAACAAACTCTCGTATATAATAATGACTCTGCTCAAATTACAGAAGGAGCTGGTTCTGCAGAAAAACATTTTACCCCTGTTTATGCAACAGTTATATCTATGTATAGAATTACCTATATTTGCCAGAAGCAAATTCTTTTTCTTTGATTGCTATATCGACAAAAAAAGGAAAAAGAATTTTATTTACTAAATATAAATGGCATGAATATGATTCTTTGATCGATGGAAAGCAAGATTCATGAAATAAAAATATTTTTTATCAAATTTATTTTCTACACTTGATAAAAAAGTTACCATTTATATATTTTCATGTGTGTAAGTATGTGTACAAATAACTATATGAATATTCATATGTATGTGCATGTTTGGGTATCTGTGCATGTGTATGAATATATATATATATATATATATATCT
>VCCN01004568.1:7887439-7901164 GCA_006491835.1 Architeuthis dux | reverse complement strand
TTAATTTGGACACTATTTGAACTGTGCAAACAAAGTTTTCACAATCTCGAAAATAGCTGAACATACAGTCGAAAGTGCTCTATCTAATATAATGTTTGGACAATATTTATATACATTGGATCCGGACATACGTTCTCTTGGGTGTAAACAAGAAAGATTAACCAAAAGGGTGAAAAGTTTTTCCTTGTCCGTCGTATTTAACCAGACATGCATTAATGGAAAAAAAACATAGGTTTCTTCAGTTTTTAAATCGTCGGGCTGACTGGCTATATATGTTTGTGTCACACATACATATCACACCAATAGAGCTAGAGGGCTGAAATTGTTAACATTTATCATGTTTTTGTTCTTGGAAAATTCACCCCCAACATAGGTTTTTAGTGGGGGATGGGGTTCAATTTACAATGTAAGTTTATGCTAAATTGGTCCTTACTTTGTGCCTGGCGTTCATGCTTAGTTTTTTTTTAAATTAGAACTTTTTAGTGATCCATCAAAAAGCAAGAGAAGTAACTTATTCATTGGTCATCTCCTTTTTTAATTGATCATCCCCAACATGGCATGCTGACATAAGACATTGGTCACGTGACAGTTTCTATTGAGGGCTTAACAAGACCTGTTATTTTATCTGTGCTTAATGTTATCGGTCAGTTATTATTATAAAAAATTAACACAATAAGCAGCTTCCTGTGTAATAATGATGACAGCGACAAAATATTTTCAATAACTTTAAAAACTTTCACTCAATAGATATAAAAAAAAGAACAATTTTCAAGTCACATGATTATGTTTTTAAATTCTCTTCTTAAACATTTTCTCTTTTCTTATTTCAATTTATTTTGGATTCAAATTTAATTCCAAACGAGATCTTAAATATTGGAAAACAAGTTCCACAAACAACATTTGTTCCGTGTCAAACAAAGACCATCTTAATTTCTCAAAAGAGTCAAAATTTCTTTGATGCTTTTGAAATTACAAGACATTTGTTTTGGCTGCTATTAACATGTTAAAGACATTTTTATCAGTAAATGTACATTGGTAAAATGGTCAAATGTTAGAAACTGTCAACGTAGATTTCTTCAGTTATTAAGTTGGTCTGGCTGGCTATGTATGTATATATCATACATACAGGCTGTACCAATGGAGCTAGAGAGCTGAACATTTACTCCTTATTATGTCTAGAAAAGAACGGTTTTTATTTGTATATTCACCCCCCCCCCCCCCCCCCCAAGTGGGAGGTTCAATTTGCAGGGTAGGTTTATGCTAAATTGTTCTCTTGGTTTGTGTCCGGCAGCATTCACGCTTGTTCTTTTTTAAATTTATACTTTTTAGTCATCACTGCCCAATAAAAGTCGAGAGAAGTAACTTATTTATTGATCGCCCCCTTTTGCAAGTTTTTTAATGCTGCCAAAAGATGTTGTTGTGCACATGATAGTTTCTATAGAGTGAGTAACCAGACCTGCTTTTATTTTCATTTATCTCTGCCAATGAAATTGAAAGAGGTATATGTATTCACTCGTGTCTGTCAGTCCACATGATATCTAAGAAAGAATTGATTCAATTTTGGGATGGATTGGGGAATTTTTTTTCAATTGTGAGATATTTTTAATCACCGCTATACGCAACACTGGTTTAAATACTGTTGCTGTGTTTCTGTTATTCATGTGTTCTGACATTTATATGTATCTATGTATCCAGACTTTGTCCAGCCCTTGCCGTTTATAGTAGAAACTTGAAATTTTGAGTATGGAAAACGTTTTTTTATTAAATCCTCACCCTGCCCTACATAGGTTTTAGAGGGGGGTTCAATATGAAATGTAAGTTTATGCTAAATTGGCCTCTTCGTTTATGTCCAGCAGTGTTAATTTTAATTTTGATTTTTTAGTGCACAACAAAATGTGAGAGAAGTAACTTATTCATTGATCACACTTTTTTCCAACTTTTTAATTGATCACCCCCAACACAGCATATATGGGTGGCAGTGATTCATAATTTCCCTTGGAATGCTAGTTTTTTTGAAAATTCAGACCTTTCTTGGTGATCACAGCCGAAAAAAGGCGAGAGAAATAACTTATTCATTGATCATCATACTTTCCCTTGGAATGCTAGTTCCATATATGAAGACAATAGTCGAAATATGGAAATCACCCATGTTTGTCTGTTTGTCCTCACAATATCTCCAAAAGTTCTCAATGAAATTTTGTTGAAGGGTAGCCAATGGGTCACTGGAGAATTGATTATATTTTAGTGTGGATTCATGAATTCTTTTAATGTTACCTCCCCTGCATCGTAACTATTTATGAACTGCTTTTCATTCAGTTTTCAGTGACAATGGCATTGACAAAGGTATGCACTCTCTGAATGCGTTCTAATTTTTTTATTCATATGTTGTTTGCAAACCTGAAGGAAAAGAAATGATGACTGTATAAGCTAGACTATGAGACAATTGGTTTGCAACGGTTTTTGGAGGATTACCACTCCCTGCAACTCCTCCAAACCCCATAGCTGTCCATTTCAAGGTTCGGTAGACAGACCCCTAGTAATAATACCAGCAAATGGTAGGTAGGGGATGTTTTTATTAGCAAAATTGTTACCTTTAGGTTACATATGGGCAACCATAAGCCTGCGGGCCAAATCGGACCCGCAGCAACATTTTTTTGGCCCGCAGTCAATGTAGGCATTTATTTAAAATCTTTTATACTTTTTCTTAGTCAATTTTGTAATTCATATTGTAAAATTACTATTGTTTCTCCTCACAAATCAATAATATAATAATTGTAATTCATGTTTGTCTAAAATAGAAATTAAGTAAGCTTCCTGTAATACAATGGACATTTTTAAAGTGAATGTGTGACCCGAATGAAGAGGAAAAATGTTTTATATGGCCCGCTAGATCAAAAAGGTTGCCCATGCCTGCTTTAGGTGGAAATGTCCATTTTTACCGACAGAGAAACAAACAGAAAAAGTTGCAGAGTTGATTATATATCTAATTACAAAGTTTACTTGATAAGAGAATTTAGAAACTAACAGAATTAGACGAAAAGGTTAATGAGTATGTTTTAAAAACATTTTCAAAACATTTTTAGTAAAGACAAAACAGCAGGCAGGTGCAGACATTACAAAACTGGTCTGGTTAGTCACTCAATAGAAACCATCATGTGACCAACATATTTTGGTAGCATCGGGGGTGATCAATTAAAAATGGGAAAAAAATGGTGATTAATGAATAAGTTACTTCTCTCGCCTTTTGTTGCTTCACTAAAAAGTTCAAATTTTCAAAAAAAACAAACGTGAATTCTGCTGGACACAAACTAAGTGACTAATTTAGCATAAAATTACATTGTAAATTGAATCCCCCACTAAACTCTATTTTCGAGGAGAATTTTCAAAAAACAAAAAAAAGCATTTTACCTACTCATTGAGGGGAGTGTATGTACAAAATTTCAAGAAAACAAGTGTGAATTCTGTCAGATACAAACTAAGTGACAATTTAGCATTGGTGTGGCCTGGACACTTGACACACACACATATACATACATACATACATAGCCAGCCATACAGCATCACTTAAAAAACAGAAGAAACCTATGTTGACAGTTTTGTTTGACATATTCCAATTACGAAGAGTTTTTATCAGTTTCACGTCTTTTCATTTCACTCGTATTATGAAGCACAAGGGTTATTATCTTTCCAATTGTTCGTTATAATTCTTCTTTCCTTGCGGCTCAGAGCAAAGAGGCAATGCTACATATGCCAAAGGCAGTGAGTTATTTGCTTTTTCCCTGGGGAGTCAACGCAAGATTTTATATTAAAGTGTTAAAACACACAACATTGAAGCCAAAATTGAGGCTTTGCTATAATACAAAATGGCTGCTGCAGCTTCAGGGCTAAGCCAATACTGACTTCCAATGGCAAAAGCAGGTAACTCACTAAATTGTGGAACTGAGAAAAACAGCAAAACTATAGTTCTGACATCCTTCAATTACTATATGTGCTTTGATTAAGCAAGTTAAGCCAATTTGTGTTGTAAGGTGGGTCAATAATACAAACTTCTAATGACAAAAGCAGATAAGTCCATGAAGTGTGAAACTGAGAATAGCAGCAAAACTATAGTTCTGATTGCCTTCAGTTAGTATACGTGCTTTGATTAAGCAAGTTAAGACAATTTGTGTTGTAAGGTGGGTCAATAATACAAACTTCTAATGACAAAAGCAGATAAGTCCAGCACAATTGGCTAACCTGAGTTTGTCATTGGAATTTTGATTTTTTATGATTATGTAAAATCAATATCTCGAGATCTAGAAGAGATTTGCCAATAACCAATACATGGACCAATAAAACACTTAAAATATTACACATTTTTGGTCCTAACTCAATCTTCATGGAAAATGGACTTGCTTACTTTTTGTCATTGCATGGCATAATACAACTCCATCATTTTACTTATTGGTCTCAGAAACCATGCAAATCTCCAGGAAATTTAAATGACCAATTCATTCATTCATTTCTTGTTACTCGCAGCTAGGCCAGTCAGAATGAGGGGAGGTATTGGCTTGTGTTATTGAGTGTAGTGCAGAGATCAGTTTCCTCCTATGAGGATTAGCAGGATCGTGACAGGAAGGCTCTCTGCATGATCCCCATCTGCTTACGGCACCTGGTCTACCCATTTAGATATTGACCAAGCTCGAAATTCCTTAACTTCACTGATCAAACAAGAACCGGTGTATCCAACGTGATTTGGCTGTAACAATGGCCAGTGAGATGGAATCATGACAAATTTTGCGATAACCTCTTTAGATAATATCAGAGAAATAAATGACAGATATAAAAATACAAAACAAAGAAACTGCCAAGCTATATCCACTGTTGGTTAAGCGATGCTCTGATGTACCTGGCTGATCTACGTAGTAACATCTAGATGTGCTACATGCAACTAATAGTGCCCATGTAGAAGTGTACTAATGTTTGTAAAAAGAACAAATATTAATTTTGTCTTTTCTGCACCAAACCCTGTAAGGTGAATCGTAAAGTGTCCTGTCTCTTAAGAGACAACTCCCAATGGAGTATGGAGCCCGGTGATAAAGATCTGATTTCAGTTGCATGCATCAGCTTAGGGATCCTTGCAAGTTTCAAGTCTGGTCAAAGTCTTTATGATGACTCCCTTGGATGCAATTCCACTGAAGGGATACCTCCACCCTAATCTTAGCTTAGAGCTTAGAGTGTACTCAATTAGCTGTTGAGTGCACAGGAAAATTTGTCCTAATGAAGAGTTTTCCACACCCTTCTCTCATACCGGGAAACAAACACCGTACAATTATATTAATATTTGTAATTTCAATAGATTTCTTCCCAAAGTTGTATAGATAATTTATGGGCACCCCATATGTAAGGTTGGTATAATGACAGATATTAACAGATTAAAAATGCAAACAAAAGACGTACTTACACAGATCCAGTTTATTCATACATTACAATGACCGCGGTCAACGACACACATGTGTGTCTTCTCCGATCTCCTAAAACCAATGTGGCTGCTCGCTCACCAGAATGTAAAACAGTGTCCCCTTACCGGAAGTTGACTGGAAGCACTCTTCTGCCTAAGGGAAATAACTCAAAATACGTAAAAACCATAGATTTTGACAACAACAATAGGTCTAAATACATGCAAAAACACCAACACGTGTGTGAGCATATGTGATTTTTTTCATTGATTTCAGCTGCAAATAAATAAAAAAGAAGAAATCTTTTGTAAATATTGATTTTCTTAATGGGAAAACCTGACATGAAATTTTTATCTTCATATATAAATTGCTTTTTGCTCAAACTTAATCATAAAAATTGATCATCTGAACAGAAAACGCACCAAGTAACAGATTATATATCATTATTGACGCCAACACTTGAGCTTAATTTTAATAACATTTTCTTCAAAGATCAAGACAAAGGTCAAGGTCTTGTACGCCTGCAAAAAAAACTTTACCACAATAAATTAATTTTTACACCAATTTCATAATGTCTTTTTTCATTTATCCAGATTCTAACTAGCTGAAAATCCACCCTAAAACCCAGGTTTTTAGCTAGATGTCTACTTTATATGCCAGCCATAAAATACAAATTCAGACCTCCGCTGGTGTTAGAAAATATTTCCTCTTGGTGAGAGTAGCAAATGCATGGAACAGCCTAAGTGAAAAGACGGTTATATCCGAGAATATCAATATTTTTTAAAATAATCTTTGTTCTGATATCGGACTTACCAAATTTAGCTACCATTTTTCATATTAGTTTAAAGCCAGTCCAAATAAACTGAAGCTGGCTTAATGACGCAATTAACTGCTATCAAAAAAGCCTATTTCAAGTATATATTCAAGTATATATGGTTAGATAAAAAGATGATTCAGTTTAGCTACCCTGATGGACACAAAGTAATGGTCCAGTTCAGCCTTATACTTATATTTGAAAAGATTTTGGAATTTTCAAATTCTAATAACAGATTTTCCATACACAGCGCAAAGTTTCTTCGGTTATTTCTCCTATTTCCAATTGAATATTGTTTTTTTAGCTCTTGAATTGTGACTGGTTTGCTTGTGCATACACGCTCCTTCAGGTATCTCCACAGAAAAAAAATCTAGATTTTCATTTCCGCAGTAACGTGAATTTTGTTTATTAACAAAGCTATTTAATTCCACTAGAAATGCAACGACTTTGCAACAAGGCAGAAGAGCATTTCTTTAAGCACATAATTTAATTGATTTAAAAAATCAATGTAAACCTGAAATTTTATATTGCAATTCAAACTTTGTAATAAACACAATTAGAAAAAAAAATATGGAATGTTTTAACTCTTATGGCCCATGCTGTATATATAGTTTGTAGAAACTTTTTTGTTTTCCCGTATATGTTTAAATTTAAAAAAAAAAAACCCAATAGTGAACGATAAATCCTGTGGTGTACAATCCCATTCTCAAAAATGTCCGCAACCCCATATACCATATACCAGCCCCGATCCACCACTCTCCAATGAATTGTCTATATATATACATATATGTATATAAAAAAGAAAAACTTTTTGGTTTGTTCATTTCGAATTTACTACTATTTCTGTAAATGTAATAATATCATTAACTGCTATAGATCACACTTTATATAGGGGATCATCAGCTGTCTTTCCATGGACCTGTTTGTGCTAATCTCTGGTCTTTTCTTACTGTGTTTACTGTCCCATGAACACCAATCGGTTAACCTTAACTATCATATATATATGAATAAAAATGTGTGTGTATATGTGTGCACTAATACACTCCTGGGCAAAATTATTTTAGCAATTCTTTTGCTATTATACTCATTCTAACAATTATAGATGAAATATTCGACAATGTCATAAAACAGTGTATGCAGTGTTTGTGCGCAGAGTACATTTTAGTATGGGACAGCTTTTCCCTTGTTTTCAGAAACTGAGCCGTTTGGTCAAGCTGACCGATAGTTGTTTACAGTGTGCTGCTTCAACGTTGTTCCATTCATCTCTGACTGCTTCCCACAGCTGGTCAGAGTTCCCAAATTTTCTCCAAATCAGTTTAGCCTCAGTATACACCAATATGTACTCTATATCTTTTATAGGATAGAAAGTGATTGACCCATTTTTCTTTGCCAACCTCTGATAAGTAGACTCTTCCACTGCTGTGGCATAAATAAGCCAGTTTTCAGAGTGTCAGTGTGTGTGAAAGCAGATTGCCTGATGAAGCCCTATCTCTGCTGTATGTGACTGTGGATATCTTTGGATCATTGGATCATTGGATTCTTTTACAGAAAGCAAGTGAACCGACATAACATTGGCGCCCCCGGGTGGAATCGAACCACCAACTTTTTGGTAGGAGATATGTTTATAAGAGTGTTTTTCTTTACCATATTTGAATTGGTGATCATTTAAGATTTATTGATTGCTGATATAAGCAAAATGTGTCTTCCTCCGGGAGTTTCACTTCGTAGATCTTCACTCAACTTCAAAGTTTCTGCATTACCAAAGGATGATTAACGCCTCTTATCCCTTCAAAGAAAAATTACATGGCAAAGGATAACTCATCTTTAGAAGTAAATGGATAGATGTAAGTAAATACAGGTCTGGTTAGTCAACCAATAGAAACCATCATATTTTGGAAGCATGCCGTGTTGGGGGAGATCAACTAAAAAAAAAATGGAAAAAAGGTGAAACAATGAATAAGTTACTTCTATTGCTTTTAAAGTCCAAATTTTCAAAAAAACAAGCGTGAACACTGCCGGACACAAAGTAAGGGACCAATTTAGCATAAACTTACATTGTAAATTAAACCCTCAATAAAAATCTAGTTTGAGGGGGAATTTTCAAAAAACAAAAAATGTTTTTTTCTATACATCATCATCATTAGCCGTTATAAGTCCACTGCTGGACAAAGGCCTTTCCCATCTACTTCCATGTACTAGTTTGTATTAACCTCTGCCACATCTTGCTGGCTAACCTTTCTATTTCGTCCCTCCATCTAGTATCTGGCCTTTTCCTACTGCATTTACTGTCCCATGGGCACCAATTGGTTAGCCTTTTATCCCTTCTATTATTATCTCTTCTTGCTAGGTGACCAGCCCATCTCCATTTTTGCTGCTTAATTATTTGTAGAATATCCTTCCCTCTAGTCCTGCCTCTGATCCATATTGATCTTTTTCTATCTCTTAGAATTAATCCTAGCATTGCTCTTTCTATGGCTCTCTGTGTGATTCCAAGTTGGTTTTCAGCTCGTTTTGTTAATTTCCATTTTTCACATCCGTATGTCATGGCTGGTGTTATGCAACTTGTAAGCTTGGGTTAATGACAGGTATTAACAGATTAAAAATGCAACAAAGTATTATGTACTTACAGAGATCCTTTATTCATATAGTGACTGTAGTCAACCTAACACATGTGTACTACAAAGCGATTTCTCCAACTGATAAACAATCGCTGCCCGTTCCAGAATGTGAAACAGCGCCCCCTAGCAGAAGTCTTCCACCTAAGGGGAATAACACATGATACTTACTTAACACAACTGTTGTATAAAATGTTTAAATTTTCAGCCCTCTAGCTCCATTGGTGCAGCCTGTACACGTGATACATATGTTCGTAACCAGCCAGCCAGACCAACTTAAAAACTGAAGAAACCTATGTTGATAATTTTGGTGACAGTTTTGGTTGACGGTTTCTAATTACATTGCAAAGGATAACCCCTCTTTAGAAGTAAATGGATAGATGTAAATATAGGACACGGCACTGGATCAATAAACTATTAAAACTGGGAAATACACATTAAGGGGGTTGCATGATAAGGTTTTGACCTTTCTTGGATCTTCAATGCATATGCATACATAATCGTGTGTGCAGATGTATACATATAAGTGAGTACAGTACGTGCAAAAAGTATCCGATAGTTTGCAAAAAGTTTATTTAACATACTGTAATGAAATACACTCTGGTCGTGCATTCATGTGTTGGTGGGAGGAGGGTAGAGAAGAATGACATTTGGGGGTGATAGTATTAGCACTTGCCCCAAAATGCCATATCAGGTTCAGGACTAGAAAATAGGTCAAATGGCTGACCAAGGGAACAAAGAGAATGCGTTTGACCAATCAGAGTATTTTTAAGGTTGCGCCGTGATTTTAAATCGGGTTTCAGCTAGCCAGTTGGGGACACAGCAGCGACAGGTCAACAAGTTAGGAGCTTGACACCCGTTTATGGTGCAGGAGAGAATGGGAGGAAGAAGCGAATGCGGCCTGATTTGAACTGCTATCATCATCGTCAGTCCTTCAGTAACGTAACTAGGAAAATTTCAACAAAACAGAATTCGATACCCTGATTGATCCACAGACCAGCCCTGCATCAAAGCAATCAATGGAAATAAAAGGAACCCGCATTTTCCCTGAAATTAATAAATTTTGTCATCTTTATCTTCAGCCACGTGGGACAGCCTTTCTCCTGTATGGACCAACATTTTGTTTCTCTCTGTAAATGTGCAACCCTGCAATGAGACGTCTCATCAGCAAGAAGAAATGCTGGTTATACTACAATACTTTTACAGCATCAGAATTAATGACAAACAATTAAGCAGCAAAAATGGAGATGGGCTGGTCACATAGCAAGGGATCTGTTTAATTTCAGCATTCTATTATATATATAGAGAGAGAGAGAGAATGCTGAAATTAAACATATTTCGGATCAATGATCGTTTGCTAGCAACACCATTTGATTTCAATGAGACAAAACAATGAAATTTGTCACTGTAACTCACAGTTTTCAAATCCATTTCTTGTTCGTTTTCCAAAGGTGTATGGAGATAAAGGTGTCTGTCTTACTAGTAATGTTCTACTGTTAAAGTCGGATCTAATAATTTAAAAGGAACATGTTAAGTAAGTATCATGAGTTATTCCCCTTAGGCACAAGAGTCCTTATTCACTTCCTCTAAGAGGCGCTGTTTTACGTTCTGGTGAACAAGCAGCCATTTTATTATTGTTATTAGTAGATAAAGCGAGCTTGAGAAGCCACATGTGTGTATCGTGACCGTGGCCATTATTTGAATAAAGGACCTGTAAGTAAATCTTCTGTTTGCATTTTTAATCTGTTAATATCTGTCATTAAACCAAGCTTACATTGGTGTAAGTACGTTTAAAAAAAAAAGGATGTTTCCTTGGTCTCTCTACAGGCCTCTGTAATCTGGCTACTTCAGATCCAACGTCTGGCAACCTCAGAATACAGCCTGGCAACAGATCTCTCTTATCTATATACACACACAAGCACATACACACGCATTTTATACATTACCTAAAATTCACAATACACAACCAGACACATAGAGGCATAAATAAGATAGACACCTTTATTTTCAAGTTCCATTATTCAATGATCAAGATAATTCAAGAATTTATTCTCTTGTGCAAATTAAAATTTTATCAATGTTCCATTCACCAATTTTTCTAAGTTTACTCTTCCATGCATCAATTAACTAAATTTGCTATCTTCTCTTGGGGGGATATCCAGTTGGGTAGAGCTATAAAAAAAAGAAGAAATGAGGGAATGCTGCCTGTCATAAGAAAAGAATTTGAAATTTAACCAGTTTCAGAGACGTTTTTTGAGGCCATTTTAGATGAGTATTTGGACATATACTTGCTAATATTTCTTATCAGGGAATTGTTTAAATAGAGAATTTTAGTAGGATATAGATAGTGCAGGAATGCTGTTCCCCTCACAAAAAGTGTTGGATATTTAATGCAGCCGTGGGCGGGGGTCACATATTTGATCTCGACAGGTGTTGAAAGTTATAAACAGGATATCGGCCGGGACGCAAACTGCAGAGGCCAGGGACCAGAAGACACGCCAGGTGTGGACAAGTCATAAACAGGATGTTGACTAAAACCCTGAGTTGCAGAGGAGGGGCTGGAATATTAGTGTGGGCATTCGAACCCGATAAAAGCCACACAGAGCACCCTCGGAAGCCAAAGAGGTCACTTAGGCTTGGGATGAAGACAGGACCAATTTCTCTGTTGTCAAAAACCTGTATGCCGTGCTGTCTAAGAAAAGTCTGTTGGCTCTCATTGTCATATATCCTCATAATTTTTATAAAACAAGTCTCCAGTCTTGCTTTTTCTCCAAGTCCAGGATTTTCTTCCCGCGGACAACAAAAGTAAAGGAATGCCATTTCCACAGCACTACACAACTGGGGACATAAAGCTGCATTCAAAGCCATGAAGCCAGAGGTGTATCTGAAGGGAAAGGGGGTCTTCTTGAATATGCTTCCCAGACCCCCAATTGTAGGGGCACCAAAAAGCTTTATAAATAGTAGTTCACTTACTGCATTTCTACTGTGAAATCTCACTAAATGTTAGAGGGAGCCCCATCAAGTAGCCAAGTTTTCCCTGCCACTAAACACCCCAAAATCTTTAGCTACACCTCTGCATGCAGCAAACCTTTTGTAGGGGATTTTTTTTTGACATTTCCCTCATTTTCCAATTTAAAATGACCTAAACCTGTTCAATAGGATTCCTGTCAGAGGATTGACTTTGACTTTGCAAAGCAATTCCCATTCAGAATTGCTGCATAGCCGTTTGGTGCCAGTACTCCCAAGTTGTTTTATTTTTTCTTGGCATGGAACTGCATCTTCTATAATAAAAAAGAAGGGTTCTTCTTCTGTTTGCCGTAACCAGCAGTAAATACGGGGAGAAATCCCTCTTGTCCAATGGAGATATATTTTCCCCGATTGATATTTCCGAAGCACTCCATAAGCTTTGAAAAGCCAGCGCTCAAAATTGCTCTCCATGCAATAAATGAAAATCCATCATAATTTAGAGGGGGGGGAGTTAGTTCAAACAAAACTCTTGGCAAAGCAATCACCATTCTCAAATAAAAAATGAAGACTCGTCTGAAAAGATGACAGTGTGCCAAAAATAAAAGGCTCTGTCCATCAGGGCCTATGAGATGGTTCAGCCGAAGGGCCAAAAGGGGTCCGAAAGTTACTTGGGTAAAGCTGTATATCGAAAAAGGTTATAGCAAATGTAAAGAGGATAGCCAAAGGACGAAGGTGTTTGTGCATTGCATGTGGGGGAGGGGAGCTGCAGCTTTGCACAATTCCTCTCAGAGGGCCAAAGGAGGCTTGAAAGTTACTTGGGTAGAGCTGTGTATTGAAAAGGGTTTTAACAAATGAAAATAGAATGGCTAAAGGATGAAGGTGTTTGTGCATTGCGTGTGGGGGAGGGGAGCTGCAGCTTTGCACAATTCCTCTCAGATGGCCAAAGGTAGAGCTGTGTATCAAAAAAGTCCAAGTTGATACAATATGTACATTAATGAAATAGGTTGACTCTAACATTTACTGGCAAGTGAATTTAGTAAGGCATCCTAAAATTGTTATAGCAAATGAAAACACAATGGTTAAAAGAACAAAGGTGTTTGTGCAGTGTGTGTGCATGTGGTGGGGTGATGAATATAGCTACATCTCCTTTTAAGAGGCCCTGCTGTCCACCATCTCAATTGCCCACAGATGTCTTTGTTGAATATTGACCAGCCTAATGATGAAAAAAGCAATTATTTTACACAACAAATGGTTCAGATAACATCACAAAACTGTGGTTCAGTTGTCTGAACAAAGCTTTGAATGTTAATGAATTTATAGTTATAGATAATATATAGTGCATCTGCAAGTCATGAACTTCTTTCTTATATCCTTAATAAATCGTATGCATTTATTTCTGAATATTTTGTTGTGGTCTCATGTTAACATTTTTGGTTGAATATTTGTACAATTTTATTAGCGAATAACTTACAAAGGAACTTAAATGACACATAAAATTTAACACAGTCTACAAAAAGACTCTTTAGATACTAAGACATTTTTTAATATTAGTGTAAGCTTGGTTTAATGACAGATATTAACAGATTAAAAATGTAACAAAATATTACGTACTTACAGAGATCCTTTATTCATATGGCCGCGGTCAACCACACACGTGTGTCCTACCGAGCTCTGTCTTCTACTAATAACACAATGCAATAATGGCTGCTCATTGACCAGAACATAAAACAGCGCCCCCTAGCAGAAGTGTACAGGAACTCTTCTGCCTAAGAGGCATAACTCATGATACTTACTTAACAATGAGCATGATAAAGAATTGTATAGGCAGGAGCAGATATGTGAAATAAAAAAATTTCAGCATCAAAAACTAGAAAGTAATTTTTTTAAATTG
>VCCN01004568.1:7844898-7881014 GCA_006491835.1 Architeuthis dux | reverse complement strand
AGAAAATATATATATGACTGAACGCATCTTCTTGTGTTGACTAACACATTACCATCGATGATGAAATATTGACTTTTTTTTCTACAAAGTAAAAACTTCATCATCAGTGGATATCACTGATGATGAAGTTTTTACTTTGTAGAAAAATATTTATTGGTTCATTACAACCTGTACAGTTGGTTTCACAAGATTTCGATCTTCAGATGAACCTGAAGATTGAAGTCTCGTGAAACCAACTGTACACTTTTCATATGTCGAGCACTCTGGTTAAATATTTTCAACAACATATATTGGATTTCTTATATATGATTTGTATTTGTTATAAAACAACTACTATATATATATATATGTGTGTGTGTGTTGAGGGGAATCAATTTTAATGGTTCATTACAAGCGCTTGTAATGAACTATTAAAATTGATTCCTACAAATATTCTCTCTACCTTTGTATTGAGCTCACTTCAGATCATAACTAAGAGGATATTGATACATAAGTGTATCATACATCCAATATATATATATATATATTGAGTGTGAGGCAGAGAGTATAAGTGTGTGTGATCATATATATTAATGGAAATATAACAGTTTTTGCTGTGAAAACAAAATGAAATGGAAATGGACTAGAAAAAATATATAAAGTCCTGGAGAAGTAGCCGTGTCTGGTCTCTAACTTTAAAGTTCTTAAAAGAGTTACCCACTGAATATTCAGAGAAATTTTCCAAATAAAACTAGAATCCCAAAAGAATATCATTTGTGGAAAAAAACATTTTTCTCCTGAAAATGACTTTGAAATCATGTTGCAATTTGTGTAAAAAGATTTCCTTTGTTCTTTTTATTTTCTGTCTATTTAGTTCCAACCATCCTAAGGACATTGTTTTAAAATTAAAATTATTTTCTTTCTTTTGTAGGTAAGTGTTCTATTGAAAATCCAGTCTTGAAATTCAAAAGAAGAAAACTGAAGAGAAAATGTCTGCCAATCAGGTAAAAAGCAGATTCTAATTGGTTTCCTTTGATCACCAGAAAAGATATCCCTACAGATTAAGACAACCTTTAATAACGGATTTTTTAATCTAAGGTGTATTTCGAATGATTGACATGTATCCACACACACGTGTACACATGAATACATCTTGTCACAAAGACAAACACACTCTTTACACACGCACACACTGACTTTACAGTGCAAGCAAACACACACGTGACCACTCTCAGATTAACCATTAGGCTGATTAGGCTTGAGCCTAGGGGAGGGTAGCCCGAGAGCGAAAAAATGGTTTGCGTATACACGTGAGGATTTTGGATGACATTTCAGTACTTTTGCATATGTTTTTTATCGTATCTGGAATACAACCATTCGCATATTAACCATTAGGCTGAGTAGGCTTAAACCCATAAGACCCCACTGTGACACCGGTGTCTCATACAATTTAATTGATCTGCGCAATCTCTTATATAATATTATATTTTATCCTTGATTTTAACTACTGAAGTGTACTAAGTGACATCTAATGAAACATCCTGGTGCAGTCACGTTACTGTGTGTAAATTGGCCTACGCAGAATCCCTCATAATGTTCTTTCAAGTAGAAATTGGTTTGGGTTCTTATGGGTTAAAGGGAGGGTAGCGTGAGAGTGAAAAAATGGTTTGAGTGTATACGTGAGCAATTTGGATGGCATTTCAGTACTTTTGCATATATTTTTATCATATCTGGATGATATTACAAATTCTATTTAGTTCCCTTCTCAGGTTTCAAATGTATAAACATTTAGAAATAATACTTTTAAGGAGTTCATACTGCAGCCATGAAATTGTGTTTACTAAAGCAGAGCCTTGGGTGGTAGATAATCCGTCTCGGCATGTAATCCTACCTTTTCTGTCCCCCTTTCTGTGTTTATTCATGTCCGACAAGAACAAATCGAGCATAGAAAATGCATCAGCAGCTCTTTGAGTGTTGGCAGGGAAGTTGTATTTTCTGACATTGTCTCAATTTGGCCTTTGCTTATTCTGGGTGTTTGGTGGCTCTCCAAGGTAATGAATATTTGGATCAAGTGTGTACATATAAGAATTGTCCTTATGTTTGCATTCTGGTGCTTTCAACCATTCTCTGGCCATGATGAAGATCAGATAAACTATAGATGTTATTAGTTTTAGTCATGGAAAATGCATCGACAGTTCTCAGACTTTTGGCAGAGAAAGCGTATTTTCTGACAATGTCTTAACTTCTGGTGATTTGGTTGATCTCCATGACTTGCATCCAAGTAATAATAGTTTGCGGTCACGGAAGTTTATTCCGAGCTGCATCTGGGTGGATCTGAGATCCAGAGGTGATCCTTTGGAAGGTATATTTGGGCAGCCATTAGGATTCTTCCAGTTGCTGATGGTTCACTCTTTAACATTTCATTTGGGAAATGGTTTTACCATTGCCTGCAACATGTCCAGTATGATAATTGGTGTTTAGTGTTAATGCCCTTGAAGCAGTGGAAGTCTGCTGGGCACATAACCCAGAGGATCGTAGATCGGAACTACTCTCTGCTACCAGTAATAATCCTTCTCTTGCCTTCAGAATTTCCTCACTGATCAAAATACGTCTTTCCTCTTATTCCTTGCTTATATATGGCTCCAATATGCCCCTCTCCCCACCAAGGGGGATAATAACTTATACCAGCACCATCTACCTTGAAGGGCATTAACTTGAAACAACAATTATCACAGTAGATGTGTCTTTTTCTTTATACATGTGCATATTTAGCATAAACTTACATTGTAAATTAAATCCTCTCCTAAAAACTTATTTTGGCGGAAATTTTCAAAAAACAAAAAAGGTTCGATTCTAGACATAAAAAGGAGTACATGTTTAAATTTTCAGCCCTCTAGCTTTATTGGTTCAGCCTGTGCAAACAACACATACATAGCCAGCCAGCATCACTTAAAAACTGAAGAAATCTATGTTGACAGTTTTATTTGATGCTTTCTAACAATGAATCTGCCTGAAAGAAGATCCAACACAGTGAATTTAAAAAATAGACTGTTCTTGAGTTATCCTGAAATTAAATGCTCCTGTTCTCGATGTCCTTTGTCAAAATTTAGGAATATGGGTTATGAAAATATCTTTGAATTCCTCTATTAACCTTTAGCACTCTGTAGGCAATTTCATTCACTGTGTATAACATTTGTTTTGTCATTGCAGGCACCTCTGATCAATAAACAACAGTGTGCAGTTGTTTTGTCATGACAATTTCAGTTGTACATGAACAGACACACAACTTACAGGCTTTTTAAAGTGACTAAATGCACAAAATATTGGTGCCCTTGAAAAACAATGCAGAGTGCTATAAGTTAAAAATAAACAACCATACAATCTAAAAAAGAAACTGGAACGAATAAGATATAATATTTTGTGTATGCTTTTCTCGTTCCATGTTTGGCATATTATTTATGGTTTGTTTCATACACATAAAACCCAGATTCGTAATACCTCATTACTCCCTGAAAGCTTGTCCTAGGGGACTGCATGACACCAGTGATTGCAGTGTACCATCACACATTAAGTGCTGGCAGTATGTACCAGTAACACTAGTTGATTCCAAAAGTATTTCCGAGTCATGACATTTCCTTGTTTACCCATCCTTGAGTAATTGCTGTTCTGAAAGCTGTCGGTCACCATGATAAATTGGCACAGACCTTTAACGTACCAACCACGGAGGAAAATAGATGCTTGACCAATTTATTGGCCACTGCAGTTCGGCCATTGTATGTTGCCCCGGGAAACCATCCAAATTCCTCTTTTCAACTGAAATTGGCATCAGACTTGATATATCTAGGCAACACTCTCTAAGACAATGCAAGGCATTACAACGAGTGCAAAAAGCAGCCTATACATTACAAAAAGTTTATATTAACTTACTCATCATCATCATCATCATGAGTCCACTGCTGGACAAAGGTCTTAAAGTCAGTAAGAGACTGTGAAGAAACCGCTTGCACTCCACAGAAACAGAGACAAATATTTTTACCAAATGTGTTATCATCATCATCATCTGTTATAAGTCCGCTGCTGGACAAAGGCCTTTCCCATCTCCTTCCATGACGACCTATCTTGTGCTAACCTCTGCCACGTCTTACCGGCAAACCTTTCTATCTCGTCCCTCCATCTTGTGTCTGGTTTTTTCCTACTTCGTTTACTGTCCCATGGGCACAAATTGTTTAGTCTTTTGCCCCATCTATTGTCATCTCGTTTTGCTAGGTGACCAGCCCTTATGGCATTATGGCCTACAGTATATGATAATTATAAGGACATTTATTAGTTGAGAACCTATATTTGTACAGTTCATATTAAAACAACCCTGTCCCAGATCAAACCATTATTATCATTAATTAGAAACTGTCAACATTGGTTTCTTCAGTTTTTGAGTGGTTCTGCATATCTGTGTAACACGTACAAGCAACACCAATGGAGCAAGAGGGCTGAAATTGTAAACATTTACTCTTTACTATGTCTAGAAAAAACGTTTTTTTAAACCCCCACCCCTATACAATAAGTTTTTTGTGGAAAGTGAACGTAAATTAAGTAAATTAGGACTGGCATTATGGCCTACATTGACTTAGGATAGACAAAAGAGTTGTGTTCAGATTTTTAATTTATGATATTCAAATGTCTGCATGATATATGCCCTAATGAATTCTGTGCTCTTATTAACATCAGATATTTAGATGGTTTGATTTTAGAATTCGTCTTTATGAATAGGACTGATGGGCGCAGGAGTTTCAGCTATATAGCACCCAGACTTTGGAATCAATTACCCTATGATATCTGGAACATATATACATTAGCAGGCTTTACATCAAAAATAAATCTTAATATAATTATATGAACTCAGAAAATAAATACACTTCGTAACTATAGATCCTGCCCTGTGTTTTGTAAAAAAACTTTATTGACAAGTTTCACTTTCTTCTTACTTTTCTTTAATATGCCTTATATTTTTACTGTGCTTTTGTCCAGTGGGTACTTAACTATTGAGATTCCTGAGAATGGGCGCTTTCTACAAATGCATGTATTATGTATTATTATTAGTTCAGTGTGTGTGGTGCACAAGATTATGTGTGGAGGTCATGATTTTGAAGGCCCAGCTCCACGGGACACTTCTTGTATGCCTTGTTAAGTCCTCTCCAGAGCCCTGACACAGGGCCACAGAAACACAGGGTGTCCCAAGAAACAGTATAAGGACTGCATCAAGGACATACCTAAATCACTGCAGCATCCATGCTAAGGAAAGAGCTGAATGGTTTAGCGTAACACATGTGGCCTGTACATGCGTTTATTATTATTATTATTATTATTAAACAGCTTTGGCTGGAACTTAAGCTTGTTCTACTGATTCAGTTTTCTGTGCCAGTAACCGTAACACCATTCCACACCGCGACACACTTTGCATATGCATCTTTCTTTTTTATAAACTAAGACTTAGTTTCTTTCAACCTTTGAGATTTTCCATTGTTTTTCCATCTTAATCATTTTGACCTCGTTCCTGAGGGGGAAGTGTGCTATCTTTTCTTTCCATGCATTTCTTAATTAATTTAATTAATTAATTAATTTGATTTAATTGTTTCACTGTTTAATTAAGCACTCAGGATATAATGAGGCTTTTTTTTCTTGAGTCACAAAGTTACTAACATCACCTTGAAGATGAAAGCAAACTACTAAGATCTTCATATCATCTAAAGTACAGTTCATGTATTTTTCAACATATATCCGTAATCAGGGCCGGCATGAGTGTTTCATGCACTCTAGGTAAGACTTCTGCATCCCCAGTTGTTTGATCTTTTAAATTTTCATCCTGGAGGGTCAATACTGTGCCCCCCTGAGGTTTGCGTCCTAAGCGGCTGCCTAGTTTAGTCTTATAGGTAGTGACGGCCCTCTCTGTAAGCTTGCTCAGGAATCAATCAGTGTTATATCATGATTTCTTTGTTAGAAGAGTGTAGTAAATTTCTTGAAACAAAATACTAATAAAAATGTTACGTTTGCATTGTTGGTGCTTGGTCATTCAGATACAGCAAAAATCCACATAACAATCCAAAACCTCCAAGTTGTAAAAACTGGAAATATAAAACACAATGCAGAACATGCTCTGTTGAAAAATAAACGTCTCGCTTTTTTGATAATCTGAGGCCTTATTCTTATTGCTATGATGCCTCTGATTGTTGTACTTCTTCTCGCCGATACAAAAGGGATGATGAGAGAGAGAATGTAAGCTTGGGTTAATGACAGATTAAAAATGCAACAAAATATTATGTACTTACAGAGATCCTTTATTCATATTATGATTGTAATCAACCTAACACGCATGTCTGTCCTACGAGCGCTCTCTCCTACTGATTAACATGCTGCTTGTTCACCAGAACGTGAAACAGCACCCCCTAGCGGAAGTCTTCAGCCTAAGGGGAATAACACATGATACTTACTTAACAGAGAAGATGATGATGACGTCTCACCCTGGGTCTGTTGACGGGAGCTGAAATATCTGTGGAGGGAATCTGTGGTTTTATTTTCGTCGATATAAATTCTTTGCTGTGGAGGGTTTGCGGTTTACTTTGAGGCACTGAATTCTGTTTCATTTAGTTGTCTACGAGGGGTCATTTTCCTGTATTCTACTAGACCTGGTAGTAATTTCAAAAACAAGACTTCTTCCTCCTCCTGTCCAGGTGAGAGAGCAATCTATTTCGCCCCGGACCTGTCGTCTGTCTGATTCAAATCTAAAACTGCCTCTAGCCTGCTATCTCCTCCCTCACCCCTAACGGTCAGGGGAGCCAAGTCCTCTCTCCTCCGACCATCACTCATCCGATTCGGATCTCAACTCCCCGTTATTTTCAAATCTGGGCCCCTTTAACAGGCCACCGGTAATATGATATGTCCTGTTGGTCACGTACGCCGAACGCATGAACACAAAGTGCATTTCATTATATGATGACAAACAGCTGTTTCATTTTGTTAGAAAAATAACACTGTAACTTGAAGACCTACATACCAGAAGACATTTGGTAGAACATATTTCATAATTATTTTGTAGCATTGTAGTATTATTATTGGTTCTATAAGTCAAAATCTTCTGCTTTTACCTTCCATAAATACCCATTTTCTTAAAGCTTCCCAGAGACATTAGGATTGCATTATTAATTAAAGCTGTCTAGATATACATATTTCCCATGATGCTCTTTAACCAAAACTCAGACATTGTTATTTTACGATAGAACATAGCAAAGTGATGAAGAAAGAATAAAAAGATGAGAATATATAAAGAATTACCAGTTACCAAATTGGGATCATGAACACATAAAGCACTAATATATCTTCATATATATATATATATGCACACACACTTTCAAAAAAGACATCATTCAACCTTACACATCCTAAAATTTTAATAGAGATTAAGAACAAATTTTTTTCATTTTCTGTAAAAGCACATAAAACATTTATTGCAGCTTCATCTTTCTCTCTCCATCCTAACATTTTAATAGAGTTTGGAGATGAGGAACATTTTTTATATTTTGTATCAACACATAAAAGATCCACCATATCATGCATGTGTATTCTGTTTAGTATGGGCGATACATAGAACAATGGATGTAATTGGTTTCTACACAATCTCCACGTGCAGTTTCACATTATACATGCATTATGCGTGAAATCCTGAGCTTATATTCATACTTATACATAACCCTGCTCTTATTTACGTCTGCTTAAAGTTGAAAGAGATATATGAGTGGTTATGCATGATAAGTGCCCAATGCACTATTTTTAAAAGTTGGTATTTTCGTTATTTTTAAAGCTACAGTGATCAGTGTTTTTTTTTATTTTGAAGCTTGAACACTCTATGAATCATAATGCAGAGTGTTCAACCCTCAAACTAAAAAAACTGAGCATCGTAGCTCTAAGAATTACGAAATTATCAACTTTTAAAAATGGTGCATTGGGCAGTTATCATGCCTGGTCAACCATATGTATTCACTCGTGTTTGTCCACACAATATCTCTAAAAGTTCTCAATGATTTTCAATGGCATTTTGTGGAAAGGTGGACAATGGGCCATGAAAGAAGTGATTCAATTTTAGGGGTGATCCAGTGATTTTTATAGTGACTATAGCATTGATAAAGATATGACCTTGCTGAGTACTTTCTTGCTTTGTTTGCTTTATTATCCTGAGAACTTAATTCTAATTTTGATCAAATTCCTGTTTATAAGGGATTATGCAGATTATTGTAAGCATTGTGGGTAATACATATATGTGTGTGTGTTTGTTGTATGGATGTGAGGGAATCCGACAGAATGGTGGATATGGTTAGACAATGTGGTAAAGAAAGAAAGAAAGAATGATAGAAGCGTGTTACATCTCAAACATCTTTATTATCATGAAGATAAATCTTTATGCATTTCTTCACCGCAAGTGATGTCTTCAGAAAGAAAATTGAACATAGCAGTATCCTGTGGTCATCCATGTGGTAGCACTGTGAATGAAACAAGATGTGTTTTGTGTATTATATGCCAAGTGACCTGGTTTCTTCTGAAGACATCACTTGCAGTGACGAAATGCATAAAAAATTATCTTCATGATAATAAAGATGTTTGAGATGTAACACGTTTCTCTCATTCTTTCTTTTCCACATTGTCTAACCATATCCACCATATATGTGTGTGAGCATTCCTGGAAATAGGTATATAAAACCTGCAACAAAAGGAAACTAAATAAACAAGGTTTTCAACACGCAACAGTTCTTTGCTCATAAACATCAAGATAATAGGGTTTTCACAACAAATAAAAATCACAGGTCTGGTTAGTTTATCAATAGAAACCATCCCGTGACCAACATCATTTGGCAGCATGCTGTGTTGGGGGTAATCAATTGGAAAAAGGGGTGATCAATGAATAAGTAACTTCTCTTGCCTTTTGTTAGATCACTAAAGAGTGCAAATCTTTTAAAAATAAGCCTGAATGCAGTCGGGCACAAACTGGGAACCCATTTAGAATAAACTTACGTTGTAAATTGAAGCCCCCACTCCCCCCAAAGACTATTTGGGGGCAATTTTTTAAAAAAAGAAAAAAAAAATTTTTTTTCGAGACATAATAAGGAGTAAATGTTTCAATTTCCAGCTCTTATGATTCCAGACCAACTTGAAAACTGAAGAAACCTATGTTGACAGTTTTGGTTGACAGTTTCTAATGAGGTGTGAATGCCCAATAATTCTTTGCTTATAAACATCAAGATAATGAGATTATCACAACAAATAAAAAAGAGTGTAAATTAAATGTGATATTCTTGATATAAAAACTTTTCAAATCCCAAGATAACATGATATGATCAACAAGCCGGGCTGCTGCAAGGGTCAAACCCCACCCCTACCCCTATTCCGACTGAAGATGATTACTGTAACATTTGTATTGTATATTTAATAAATAAATTTGCAAATATATAAGACGTGTCAGTTATGCTCAGCTGCTGCCTAGCAATCACTTTGGTTTAACTTGACGTGATAGACTAACAGTGAAGAGTTTACTCCCTTGAATTAGGTGAGGATTGTTCTTGTTGTTTTTGTTATGGTGGGAAATTAAAGTCAACTCCAATGGACTGGAGTTTGACAACAGCTATCCATATTGACAGTCACTGTTGAGTACACATACATTCTGAAATGGCAAAAAGCGAGGAAGCAATCACCATTAATTTATATGGGAAATATTTTAAACATTCCCAGACCTAAAAAGTCTTCGGAGAGTGGATTGGGGGAGGTACTGGAGACTGGGGTGTAGGAGAGAGTGGAAGAGGGTGCACTCTGCTTCTATAATGGCTCGCTACTAAACAAATGCTGTTTTAGCTTTTCGCCTTTTTTTTTAAAAGCAAAATTATGGTGTAAAGCAAACTTTTGTAAAGCAAGAGATACCTATAATATATATATATGGTCTTCGAAAAGTGTTAGGGTTGTCATCGTTAGAAAATAGGAGAGATCAGGGAGACTTAGTAGCAATGTTTAAGATTATGTATGGTTTAGAAGTAATAAACCCTGATGTATTTTTTTTACTACAAGTGGGTACAAGGGACTGAGAGGCCACACATATATGGTTGAAGCAAATAGAAGTAGATTGAATATCAGAAAACTCTTTTTTAGCAATAGATTGGTGGGACTTTGGAATTATCAGAATATGTAGTGCTATTGATAGATGTAAATGATATTAAGAAGAAATATGATGTTTATTGCATCACCACAAATATTTAAGGCTCTAGATATTGTGTAAATATGATTGTTATGATGTGCTTTTGTGTATAATTTTCTTTGAGATTAAAATAAAAAAATGTTTTCAAATGTTTTCTCTAATGTGTGTGTGTAAAGAGACACTTTTAGGTCTTATCAATTTCATCTGAGGTTTTATTAAAAAGTGGCTGAACTCATTGAAATAAAGAAACCATTGTTACAAATGGTTGGTAGATGTTTTTCTTTGCAAAATTGTTAACTTCAAGTGGAAAAGTCCATTGTTATGGACAAAGAAACAAACATAAAAATACACACTGTTCATTGTACAGATAGATGTAAAGAGAAGGAAAAAATGAATTGTAAGTATAAACTGCTCAGACAATGCGTGACATAAAAAGGACAGTATTTGTGCGTATTTATCATCAGTGATTTGTCCAGGCACCATAAGGCATTCAAGCTCTTTAAGGATGGACTTTGAAGAAGAATCCTGTGAACTTGATGTTTTGCACACCTCAGAAAGATGACAATGTTTTGGTGGAAAGAAGAAATTGTTTGCCCTCTGCCTTTGAATCGGGATTACCGAAACATTAAGTGATTTTTATTGATTTATTGACTCTCGACTCTACAACGTAAATATGATATATTTAATGTTTTTAGGAAAAAAGAAGAATACACTCACTCACTTGTGTGTGTGTGTGTATATATATATATATATATAGGTTTGTGTGTGGGTATGTGTATGTGTGTGTGGGTATATATGGGTGTGTCTGTGGGTATATATGTGTGTGGATAGATATATATGTATGTATGTGTGTATATATGTATATAAGTATGTGCTTGTGTGTGTGTAAGTATGTGCAAGTATGTGCTTGTATATATGTGTGTATGTATGTGCTTGTATAGGTATGTGTGTGAATGTATGTGTGAGTATATATGTATGTGCTTGTATAGGTATGTGTATATATGTATGTGTGTATATATATATATGTGTATGTGCTTGTATAGGTATGTGTATATATGTATGTGTGTGTATATATATATATATACATACACGTACATACATTTATGTATATGTATATAAGATTGATTGAGCTGTAGGTGTCTATCGATTCGAACTGGTATCGCTTACCTGGGGCAAAGAAGGAAGCAAGTATTTACGATTGGTCTGATCAGATCAACATTTGATAGCACCAAAAATCAGAATTATTTTTTTTTTGTTTCCCATCATGAGATATAGAAAATGATATTCCTAATCTGATAAAAACAGGATTTTGTACACATTTACTCCCTTTCTTTGTGTTTTTAGGAACTGTCAACCAAAACTGTCAAAATAGGTTTCTTCAGTTTTCAAGTCAGTCCAGCTGGCTATGTATGTATCATGCATACAGGCCACACCAATGGAGCTAGAGGGCTGAAAATTTAAACATTTACTCCTTATTATGTCTAGAAAACCTTTTTTCCCACCAAGTAGGTTTTTAGTGGGGGTTCAATTTACAATGTAAGTTTATGCTAAATTGTTCTATTTTGTGCCCACTTGTTTTTGAAAATTCAGACTTTTTAGTGATCTAACAAAAGGTAGAAGTAATTTATTTATGGATCACTTGTCGTTTAATTGATCACCCCCAATACAGCATGCCGCCAAAAGATGCTGGTCATGTGACGGTTTCTATTGAGTGACTAAGCAAACCTGTTTTTTGTTTGTTCTTTTTGTTTTTAATTAAACTAAGTGTTTCTATAACTTAATTGATAGTTTTTGTCTGTATTTCTCAGATGAGGAGTTATTATTATTATACACTGTTTCACACAGACTTATGTTCTCATCTTGGTTGTTATATGTTAAGTATCATGAGTTATTCCCCTTAGGCAGAAGAGTACTTATCCACTTCTGCTAAGGGGCGCTGTTTTATGTTCTGGTCAATGAGCAGCCCTATTGCATTGTGTAAATCAGAGAGATTGAGAACACACATGTGTGTGTTGTGACTGCGGCCATTTTATGAATAAAGGACCTGTAAGTACATCTTCTGTTTGCATTTTTAATCTGTTAATATCTGTCATTAAACCAAGCTTACATTGATAGCAGTGCATAGTTGAAAAACAAAATGACAGACGATTTTAATGCAGAAAATACCAGACAGATGAACCGTGATATTTCCGGAGATGAAAAACAAAAACCAAAGATGGCCGATATTCCCAGTGACAAAAAAAAACAAAACAAATATGTCCGAAGATGGCTACATTAATGTTGAAATGGAATTATCAACTTTTTCGCCAAACAATTATAGTAAGTGACGAAAAGAGATAGCCACGTGGGATAGCAAATGCAAAATCGAAAATACAAAAGACTGCAGCCTTAATCCCTAGGCTGTTTCCTTGGTCTCTCTACAGGCTTCTGTAATCTGGCTATTTCAGATCCAACATCTGGCATCCTCAGAATACTGCCTGGCTACTTTAATAGTATTGACCTCCATGGTCCATGTGGGGTAAGAGATCATATAAGAAATGAGCGATTAATTCCTAGTAGGTGTGCACTGCAATTGCATAGGAGTTACTCCGAAAATGCTTGTGCTGCTCGAATCTCCTCTGTCTCAGGGAGGTTCGGGACCCTTCTTCCTCTCATATTCTTTTTTCTGTTTTTTTAAAAAAGTTTTTGTCTGAATTTCTCAGATGAGGAGTTATGATTATAATACACTGATTTACACAGACTTATAAAGTCTCAACTTTTTGACCGTTGTACCTTCCAGACATCCTTAGGTGTCTGTCATAGTCATGTCATCGTAACCTACTGGGAATTTCAAACCAAACCCTTTATTCAATCAATGTGGGTAGATTGTTCTCATTCCACTGTCCATGCCAGAGGGTATCTCATCTCAGTTAATTCTTCCTAGTTAATTCATCCTTGCAATATCATTTGTCATCCTCTTCCACTGAACCAGAGTATATGACCCCCAGGCTGATTACTAGATACACTTAACCATGCTTTTATCCACTAGTCCAAGTAAATCAGTGTTTACTAATAGACTATTACTTTCTCAAGGAGATCAAACAAGTCTGCCTTTCTTTCAAGCCAAGACTGCTGTCATCAGAATAATTTAAACACCCGTTATTTATCTATCTATCTTTGTCTATGCATTTTATTTTTTTCTAATTACCATTCAATGCATACACAAATCACTATCTCTCCTAAAATAAACAACTGACAGATCAAAGAATTAAATATATATATATATATATATATATATATATATATCATATACCCGTAAAACATGACAGGTTTTTTATGTATGGATCGGCAATAAGGAGCCGAAAGCGATTTTATTAGATAATTTTTTTTTTTAATTCAAGTATCCTAATTTTAGATTTTTGAAAGTCACAACTTAAGAAAGTCACCTGTCCCAATACTTCTTCATGTTGTCTGCTACATCAAAGGAAGTCGGAAGAGAAAGCATTTGTTGCGTTGCTTCCCACTTCCAACTGTTTGCTCACTGTAGACAACATCAAAGAAAGTGAAAGGAGAAAGAGACAGACAGTCTCTTTGATCGTTGACAGACACAGGTTGTTTTTTTGTCTGTGTACATCTTTGATATGGGAACATCTCATTTTTCCACCCTTTAGTTATATTATTCGTTGTACAATCTATCCAGTCGATAATGGGTTGTAGAATCTCAGCTAACAGACACTACAGACAACCAAACATATAACATACAACCAAACGAACATACTCATTTGCATATTTGGCTTTTATATGTATAGATAATTGAGTTTATTCAAATTCTTCATTTCAGTTCTAAGCCAAGTGTCAGGAAACAACAGTTGCCAGATCAGTTTTCTCAAAATTGGACAATAGTGTTCCCAAAATTGGATATCTCTGCTCGAAATCGATCTAAAAATAGCTGATAGTGGCTAAAAGTAGCTATTTATTATCACAATAATGAAAATAAATAGCTAAAAGAGGCTAGAATTTTTTTCCATTTCATAGAAAAAATTTAATCAGACATCACGGCTAAAAAACCCTGGATGCAATGTCCGAAATCGGACAAATCTGGCAACTGTGGTCCAGGGCCTCATTTCATCCAGCCCGCTGACTTCATTGAATATTTGACATTGAATACAAATATTCTTTGTTTTCCTTATTTATCTCAAACGAATCAATGTTTTATAGGTAAATATGTTTTAATCCTATATACTCCTGCTGTTCTAGTAGTATACTTGGCTAAGTAGGGCACTAGATGTTATATCCCATCATACAAGTGCAATTTTGACTTATACTCAATCAAAACATGTTTGCATATTCGACTTTTTCCTTTTAAGTGATTTTTCTGTATATATGGTCATCATCATCATCAGCAGCAGCCATTATAAGTCCACTGCTGGACAAAGGCTTTTCCCATCTCCTTCCATGGTTTGCGTTATTGAACCTAGTGTAGAGATTGGTCTCTTTTTTGGGAGGATTAGCAGGATGGCCACAGGAGTCTCTCTACATGATCCGCAGCTGCTTACAGCACCGGGTATTCCTAGACAGTCACCCATCTAGATACTGGTTCGATGCTGCTTAACTTCGGTGATAGTACTAGAACTGGTGTGACCAACATGATTTGGCTGTAAAAAATCTTTTATTGAGTTCGCAATAAAACTGCAATGATGGAAATTTCCGTCATTTGCATTAAAAGGGTTAATTTTATTTTTATTTAACTTTCATCTCATCTGCTCAACATTTTTGAATGTCTTTATTTTCTCTTTGTCTCATTTCCCTTTTTTTTTAGAAATCTTCCTAACACAATTCTGTCATGAAATATGAAACGTTCCGCCACTCTTGGAGTCCCCAGTGGCCTTTTATGATAAGGAACATGAATTATCAATGGTGGGGATTTTTGAGAAATTTCCTTTAAAACGTGTTAATATATGAATGGATAAAGCAAGGTGTAAAAAATTGCAGGGGACAGAGAGATGGAGAGAGAGAGGGGGGGATTATAAAGTAATGAATTGCAAAAAGAAACCTTGAACCCAATTTTACTGCCTGTTTATTTTCCTCTTTTTTTCTTTCTTGATTCCATTCAAGTTGAAAGTTAAGCTCACATTTTATTAATTGACTCACGAATACAGAAATAGCTTTGCAATCAATTGAAGAATATACTTTCATGATAAGAAATGTGTTTGATTCCGTTCAAGTCGAAAGTTAAGCTCAAGTTTTATTAAATGACTCACGAATAGAGAAACAGCTTTGCAATCAATTGAAGAATATACTCTCATGATAAGAAATGTGTTTGATTCCGTTCAAGGCAAAAGTTAAGCTCAAGTTTTATTAATTGACTCACGAATACAGAAACTGCTTTGCAATCAATTGGAGAATATACTCTCATGATAAGAAATGTGTTTGATTCCGTTCAAGGCAAAAGTTAAGATCAAGTTTTATTAATTGACTCACGAATACAGAAACAGCTTTGTAATCAATTGTGAATATACTTTCATGATAAGAAATGTGTTTGATTCCGTTCAAGGCAAAAGCTAAGCTCAAGTTTTATTAATTGACTCACGGATACAGAAACAGCTTTGTAATCAATTGGAGAATATACTTTCATGATAAGAAATGTTTTTGATTCAGTTCAAGTTGAAAGTTAAGCTCACATTTTATTAATTGACTCACGAATACAGAAACAGCTTTGCAATCAATTGAAGAATATACTTTCATGATAAGAAATGTTTTTGATTCCGTTCAAGGCAAAAGTTAAGATCATGTTTTATTAATTGACTCACGAATACAGAAACAGCTTTGTAATCAATTGGAGAATATACTCTCATGATAAGAAATATGTTTGATTGATATCTAGTATTATACATATTATATCTACACAGATTTGTTTATATGTGTGCTCATCTGCCTTTTGCACAGCCTATAAACATCAGCAGATTTCTAATGGACATTGAATTAAAACTCTGACCACCAGTGGCAAATATTATAATTATTATTGAAGAGTTTTATTTAAAAAGAAAAAAAATGCCAACATAATTGGCTTGGGTAATTTATCTCTTAATATAGATTCATTGTTCATTTGACAAGAGAGATATCCAACAGAAGCAGCCAGGCAGTAAGCTGAATTATTTATATTAAGTACGATATTTGGTCAGTGGTGCCAGAATGTCATTTGATCATAAATCAATACCCTTTTCAGATTATATTCTGATCATTTGTGTTTAACAGTTATAGATCACAATATTTACTGCCATCTTTTCAGCATCGATTTGGACCATTCAACTCTGAGGGTATATACTTTTTATTGAGCTTAACCTGTTCGCTGCTATGGATGAGATAACTGGTCTAAGCAAGTCATCAGTTCAGTGTCACGGACAAGATAACATGTCTTATGATAATGTGCTATTCTATTTTTTATTACATACATTTTTGTATATTAGAAACTGTCAAGCAAAACTGTGACCAAAACTGTCAAAATAGGTTTCTTCAGTTTTTGAGATGGTCCAGCTGGCTGGCTGGCTATGTATGTATCATGCATACAGGCCGCACCGATAGAACTAGAGGGTTAAATATTTAAACATTTACTCTGAAAACGTCAACCAAAACTGTCAACATAGGTTTCTTCAGTTTTCAAGTTGGTCTGGCTGGCTGGCTGGTTGACTGGTTGAATGTATATATGTATCAAGCGTACAGGGTGTATATATGTATGTTTAATGCATACAGGCCACACCAATGGAGCTAGAGGGCTGAGAATTTAAACATTTACTCCTTATTAAGTCTAAAAAATCTTTTTTTGTTTTTTTAAATTCACCCCAAATAGGTTTTTAGTGGGGGTTCAATTTACAATGTAAGCTTATGCTAAATTTCTCCATTTTGTGCCCACTTGTATTTTGAAAATTCAGACTTTTTAGTGATCTAACAAAAGGTGAGAGAAGTAATTTATTTATGGATCACCCGTTTTTTAATTGATCACCCCCAATATAGTATGCTGCCAAAAGATGTTGGTCACGTGACGGTTTCTATTGAGTGACTAAGCAAACCTGTTTTTTGTTTGTTCTTTTTTATTTAAACATTTACTCTGAAATCGTCAATCAAAACTGTCAAAATAGCTTTCTTCAGTTTTCAAGTTGGTCCAGCTTGCTATGTATGTTTCATGCATACAGGCCACACCAATGGAGCTAGAGGGCTGAGAATTTAAACATTTACTCCTTATTAAGTCTAGAAAAAACGTTTTTTTTGTTGTTTTAAAATTTCACTCCTAAATAGGTTTTTTGTATTGGGGATTCAGTTTACAATATAGGTTTATGCTAAATTGATCCCTTAATTTGTGTCCACCTGTTTTTTTGGAAAATTCAGACTTTTTTTAGTGAACGCTACTCAACAAATAGGGAGAGAAGTTATTGATCAACCCCTTTTCCCAATTTTTTAATCACCCCCAACACAGCCAAAAGCCATTGACCATATGATGGTTTTGATTGAGTGACTAACCAGACCTGTATTACATTTGTTAGATATTCGGTTGTACATGTCAGTTGTTAAGTATGAAAATACAACCGTTTTCAACATGCAATAAAGACTTTCTCTTTTCATCGATTCTTTTACGAGAAAAACCTGGCAAAGGGGTTATAACGTTGAAACATATACTTGGCAGCAAACAGGTCAAGGGTTAAACGTTGTTGATTCACTGTACCATATTAGCTTTTTAAATCATATTTGCAATTGTCTCCATTTGAATTTTGATAATTACTAAGCTTAGCTTTGTATGATGCAAGGTTAAATGGGCTGAAAGATGAATAGAAAGATTGTGTTGCACCAGTTGTCCAAATGATGAGGGCCTACCTTGACAATGAGTATTCTAAATCCTGAATTTTACTGCCTTAAGCATTAGCCTCTGGCATTGTTAGTCAATATGCCTCTGCCATAAGTAAATTTTGTAGCAAATTTGCTATTATGTCTAGAAATCTTTTTTGTCGGCAGTGGCATTTTTTCTCGGGTTTCTATTTTGAATAGAAATGCTTGCGGTAATGATTCCAAGAATCTTGTTATAAAATTCACAAAGATATTGGACATTGAATTCATTTTTATTGGCTAAACAATGAATCATGGCTTGGCTTCGTGAACAAAGATTCAGGAGGATTTTTGCAGGCCCTCAGGTTACCCATGAGACAGGCAAGTGGAATACCCTCACATCTGCACTAGGGAAGTGTTAAGCTGAAGAGTGGCATGCACGTGACCAATCCCACCCTTCTAACCAAGTATTTACAAGGTGGGACAATGGGAGTAAGGTCCGCGGGATTGTAGGTTTTCTGTTAAAATTTCCTTCTCCCTAACAGATGCCTGAGCCAAAAAATCAAATTCAAAAGTAACGTTAGTATAAAAATATACATAAAAAAGTAATAAGATTTATTTCGTTTTAATTTATTCATTCAATTCTAACAAAAAAAATTTTCTTAAGACAATAAAAATATTTTTTCTCCAAAGAAAAAAATGATTATTCTTTTCCTAAAAAAAATAATCTTTTCTCCAAAGAAACCAGTATCTAAAGCAGGAGATATTTACGCATATGGTCTTCCGTAGCAAAAATCGCCAATGTTTGAAATTACCGAAAATGTGCAATGGTCTTCTGCCGAGAAATGGCCAATTATTTATATTCATGCTGTAAATAAATAACTTAAGAACAATATTGCCTTTGACAAAATATATCAGTTGATTAAGCAATCCTTGCATTTAGAATTGGTCAGGCATTTTTCTTTTTTTTTATTTAAAGCTCTCAAACCTGTGTAATAAAATAGAAAGACCAATGTTTATTTTCAGTTGTTCATGAAGATTTTTACTTCATACATAAACACGGTAGATGTGATAGACAATGTGGAAAAGAAAGACTGATAAAAGTGTTACGTCTCAAACATATTTATCACCATGAAGATAAACCTTTATGCATTTTGTTGCTGTGAACAACTTCATCAGAAGATATTTGAACACTGCAGAGAATTGCAATTATCCATGCTGGGTAGTAGAAATGAAATGAAGGATGTTCTGTATGCCTGGTTTATTTGGTTGAAAATTCTTATGGGTCCCTGAGCTGGTGTATATGGGTGTTTAGATTAAGTGGGTCTGTGTATGTGTATGAGCTATAAAGTGGGTGGTGGTAGTGTGCGGGGTGTTTAGATTAGGTGGTTTCTTGTGTAGGTTGTTAAGTGAGTGGGTTGTGGTTGGTGTGATTTATGTTTCCACATTGTCCATTCTGTTTACCATTCTGTTGGATTCCCTTACATCCACATAACAAACATACCTAAAAATGTATTCTTTTGATGACTCTAGTACAAGTGACATGAGATTTTGAAGGAATAATTTGAAAATTTTGTGCAAAATTCAGCATTAAAAAAAAAATGTTTTTCCATTTTATTTTCTTAAATGATGAATGATGACTTAATCCTTCGGGAGCAGCAAACCTAATTTGCTTTTAAATTATTTTCTGAAAAAATATTAAAACAGATGCATTCTTTTTTCCCTCCATTATATCACAGTTTTGTAACAGCATGTTGAGAAGTCCTCCTGAGAGAACATTCAATGTTCAATTTTTAAAAGTTGTCGAATCCTGTCATGGTCAAATACATTAAGTTAAACCATGGATATTCACTTGTGTATGTATGTGTGTGTGTGGGGGGGGGGGGCAAAGAGTGAGGGGGTTTGCTCAAAGATTTATAGCCTACCAACCATCAAATGATTGAAAGTAGGGTTTCCATATTGTAGCTAAAAGGAGGACATGTCCATGTTTTCCAATTGAAATATAATGTCCTTCTTTCACAAAAATCGTTTCTTTTCTTCGTTTACGTTGCTTTACATGCACTCAGATCTCTAAATGCCCTGTGGACCAATGAACAGAATAGATGTAATGTGCAGTCAGTGAAGGCCCTAATACGCACACAATACAATTTTAAGACAATGATGTGCATCGATTTTTACAGTTATCTGTTAAGAAACGGAGAACCTTTTTGTCAAAAATAGCCAGTTCCAGAAAGTAAGCTCAAATAGGTAGAATGCAGTTGTATTAGAAACCAAAACTTTCAAAATTGGTTTCTTCAGTTTTCAAGTGACCAAAAACTGTCAAAATAGGTTTCTTTGGTTTTCAAGTCACCAAAACTGTTGAAATAGGTTTCTTCGGTTTTCAAGTGACCAAAAACTGTCAAAATAGGTTTCTTCAGTTTCCAAGTGACCAAAAACTGTCAAAATAGGTTTCTTCGGTTTTCAAGTCACCAAAACTGTCGAAATAAGTTTCTTCAGTTTTCAAGGGACCAAAACTGTCAAAATAGGTTTCTTCAGTTTTCAAGTCAGTCCGGCCGGCTAGCTATGTATGTATGATGCATACAGGCTGCACCGATGGAGCTAGAGGGCTGAAAATTTCAATGCTTACTCCTTGTTATGTCTAGAAAAAACATTTGTTATGTTTTTTTTAAATTTCCCCTCTAAATAGGTTTATAGTGGGGTTTCAATTTGCAGTGGAAGTTTATGCTAAAGTGGTCCATTCGTTTGTGCCCAGCAGCATTAACATTTGTTTTTTAAAATTTTGTCTTTTTATTGATCACTGCCCCCAAAAACTAACTTGTTCTTTGGTCACCCCCTTTTCTAATTTTTTAATTGATCACCCCAACACAACCTGCTACCAAAAGAGATTGGTCGCACGACTGTTTCTATTGAATGACTAACCACACCTGTTTTTATATCCTTCACTTAATGTTACACTTTTGTTTTTTTTAAATTCCACCCCTAAATAGCTTTTATGGGGGAGATCATTTTACAATGTAAGTTTATGCTAAAATTCTTCCCTAGTTTGTGCCCACTTTTTTTAGAAAATTGTAAAAAGGTGAGAGAAGTAACTTATTCATTCATCACCCCTTTTCTTAACTGATCACCCCCAACACGGCATGATGTCAAAAGATGTTGGTAACATGACTGTTTCTATTGAGTGACTAAGCAGACCTGTTTTTTAATGTTTTCTTTCCTAATAAAAGTTTATATCTTAAAATTTGTCTTTATTTTGAAATGTTTTCCATTTCAATTGATTTCTAAAGATGGGAACGAGTTTTAACAAATATTAATCACTCGATAGAAATTGTCAGGTGACCAACGTCATTTAGCAGCATGCTGTGCTGATCAATGAATGAATTACTTCTCTCACTTTTTGTTGGGCAGTGATCATAAAAAAAGTCCAAATTTTCAAAAAACAAGCTAAGGAACCAATTTAGCATAAACTAATATTGTAAATTGAACCCTCCTACTAAAGACTTCTTTGAGGAGGGAATTGTTTTTTCTAGACATAATAAGGAGTAAATGTTTAAAATTTCAACCCTCTAGTTCCATTGGTGCGGCCTGTACACATAATGCATAGATAGATAGCCAGCCAGCCAGCCTGCCAGAACCACTTAAAACTTAAGACACCATGTTGACAGAACAAAATCGTAGCTTTAATAAGCTTAACAACCTTAAAAGTTTCTAATGTAACTGAACAGCAAAGATAATTTATGGTATTCAAAGTATACTCTGAGACGAATCAAGGATATTGAACCGGGGTGAGTCCAAATGGAAAACATTTTGCACAGGGCTGGAGGGGGTCCAAATGGAAAAGGTATTTTTACAAATATATAAGTAAAAAAGAAAATTTTAAATATCAAAAACAAGAAAGTAATATACGATCCAGCATTTTTCACTTACATTTGAGTCACAGCTTTTTAGCACTGGAATTGACAAAAGAGTAAAATAAAACAATTAATCAAAGAAATTTACAATAGAACTAAAAAATGGAAAATTCATAAAGAATAAGACAGAAGACATCTTATATCAGATGAAAAACAACGTAAAATCTTTTGTTTTTAAGGTTAATTTATGATACATGGGATTATTTGCATATTTTATACATAAAAGTTCCTCAGATATCTTTTAAAAATCCTGTTACTTAGCAATATAATCTCACTTGTTGATTATCTATTTATGTTTATACAAAAAATTAAAATGGAAAATTTAATTGAAAACAAAACTGAGGTTCTATAATTCGAATGTGGTATACACAAGGCACTATGGCCTTTCAGGACCATAGTGCCTTGTGTATACCACGTTCGAATTATAGAACCTCAGTTTTGTCAACTTAAGACCACCCAGGAGAAGAAATTGGATACCTTTGACACTAGATGCCTATATGAAATCATGAGCATCACATAAAAGACTGTGTCCAATGAAGAGGTCAGGGAAAGATCACAACAGCCTCCCATATCAACTACCATTTGCAGATGGTATCTCCAATGGTTGGAGCATGTCTTGAGGATCCCTACAACAACTGCCTCATGTGTCACACAATGTGGGAGCAACTGAAACTTAGTCTCACAATTTATTTACCAAATTCTATTTCTCTAGGATTTGAAACAAAACTGTTCAAACTAGCAGTAAGACTGAGTTACAAGATTTGAAATTACTTTTTTTAAAAAGTGACATAACCTTATAAATCATCATTATTGGAATCAAGAATCGAGATATCAACATTTAATGTGTCGGAACGCCAGAAGGTTTTTAGTTTGATATCTTTTTTTTACAGATAACTGTAAACGTTAATTCATTAACTTTAGAAATTAGAAATGGTTAATTTTTATTTTTATCAATTACTATGATTAATAAAAGTGCGCCTTTACTGAATGTCTTATTAATAATCAATAATTATGTCAACTGTCATAATATTTTTGATCTCATGAATTGGTATAAAAATTCATCAGCTGAAATATGAACTCTTAATATTTATCATGATGAATACAGGCTATACAAAGATTGGAAGAGATTGCCAACTTTATGGCCAGTTTTGTTCTTTGCATATTACCTTTTTATTTGCAGAATATGAACTTGAAATAAATATAACTAGCATTATAAGGGAAATTGTGAATCACGACACCTGTGCTGTGTTGGGGGTGATCAATTAAAAAGTTAGAAAAAGGGGTGATCAATGAATAAGTTACTTCTCTCGCCTTCTGTAATCACTAAAAAAGGTCTGAATTTTCAAGAAACAAGCAGGTACAAGATAGTGACCAATTTAGCATAGAATTACATTTCATATTGAACCCCCCCCCCACTAAAAACCTATTTTGAAGGGGAATTTTCAAAAAACAAATCGCTACATTGCTATTCATTGAGGGGAGTGTGTGTGCAAAGTTTCAAGCTTCTACTATGAACATTAAAGGCTGGGCAAAGTTTGGATACATAGATACATATAAATGTCAGAACACATAAATAACCTAAACCCAGCAACAGTCTTTAAACCGGTCTGTTGTGGGTAGCAGTGATTAACTAAACTGAGCAACAGTGTTTAAACTGGTCTGTTGTGGGTAGCAGTGATTAATAGATGCAGTAACTGATTAACCATAAGGCTGAGTAGGCTTAAGCCTAGGGTCCTGGATGGGAAGTGGGCCTGAGAGAAAAAAATGGTTTCATTGAGTGTACAAGTATTTTGGATGATAACCATTACTTTTGTAAATATATTATACATGTAGTACATTATAGATAGATTAACTAAAAATGAAGAGTTATCCAGGTGTGCAAGGTCAGGGGAGGCCTTACTGAAGCTTAACCTAGGATCCTGCTAGGTATATAATCCATCACAGAATAGATGAGATCATTTATTTCTTACGATCTTTGTGTTGGTAAATCCATCATTTTGTAATTACGGCTGATGTAGATGATCACAAATTCTTCATGCTATCATACATTTTTACAGAACTTAATTTGTAAAAGCTATACATCACATAATATCAATAAAAAAGTAACATTTTAAAACTGAAGAGCAGGGCCTCCAAGATGGGGGTCCAGCCAGTGCATCACACCAGGGCCCGGAGGTCCAAGGGGGGTCCAGCCAGTGCATCACACCAGGGCCCGGAGGTCCAAGGGGGGTCCGAGCGTTTCTTGGTTAGACCACTTCCGGATCTAAACAGCTAACTTGGTTTCAGCTAAAAGCCAATTTGACACTAAAAAAAAACCCTTACACATAACAATCCTTTCCCTAATATACATTTTCCAACCAAGGAACTTAATAAACGATGTATTTGTACTGGTCACCAAGGAACCGAGATGTCTTACAAAAGTGTGCATGCAATAAACATTAGTAACTCAGCGTTCATCAACCCTCTTCCAGTTAATATTTTCTGTTACAGATCAAACAGTGAAGTGAGGAGAAGTTATTGATTTCAACATTGACAATTAAAATATCATCACTAATCTGGCATATATTCCCATCTCCATTCTTAACCTTGTTCATTACATTGCAAGAATGGGTGGAGAGGGAGAATAATTTAAATGTCATTATTATTTGGTTCCAGTGGACAGCAATTCACTCCTGGCCTTTGTTATGTTGGCTAAGACGACACGAGGGAGTTAAATACCTTGAGTTACCTCTCTTGTCGCAGCCCATAATGATGGAAGTGAGTTTCCAGTCATGCGCCATGCTAACGGCAAAAATGATAAAGAGACACATGCGGAGAAAGACGCTAGCCACTTCTTCTCCGAGCGTGAACAGTTAAACATCACATTGTCTTTGTCCTTGTCCTTGTTCCTTTGCTTCATCTTCTTTTTCAGTGAGATTCCCATGAGCTGGGAGTCACTACAGCCTTTTTCACCCAAACATCAAAAGGTAATAAAACTCAAGTTAAAACTGAGGAATCAAAAAATGTTATTGGTATGTGAAGACGCCAGAGAAGAAATAAATACCTGCAGACCCCAGGTTGGGAACCTCTGGGCTAGAATGTCCTCCTTTGTGAAAATGACCAGCCTAAGGGAGGATGGGCCTGAAAATAGCTTTGCACCTCCATATAAAATGCCTCTCGGAGGCCCCGGTGTATAATATATATCCACTGTACTAGAATGTGAATATTACTTCCCTGAAAATCAGGGCCAGCTCTAGGGTTCCTGGTGCCCAAGGCAAGGTGAACTTTGGTGTCCTTTAAAGTATTGTATTATCTTATTCATTGCTGCAAATAAATTCCTAGATAAACTAGACAATGATCACTACCCACATCCTCAGCTACCTGCCTTAGCACACAACTGCTAATTTTTGCTGTAAATTTGTGAAACTTTTTCAGATAAGCTATGACACATTTGGAAGGCAGACAAAAGATGGCCATTTTCTGTGAAAATTTTGAGCTCACCCATTCAATGTGATTAATTTATCTTGAGATTATGACTGATTTCATGTTCATGCCAGCTGAATTGGCTATGCGTATCATAAAACAGAAGGCAAACGTGGTCCAGAAATTCCCTTCCGACCTCACCTCATACCTTCTCTCCCCTTCCAGGCCCCAGCTATTATGAGCACTCTATCTCACCAAAATAGCTAAGCCTGACTGAGTTTTTTGTCAGTTATGAGAATGTCCTTTGCCAATTGTTACTCTTAATTTCACTGCAATAGAAAGTATTTAACTGTCAAATATTCCTGAAAAATCTGACTTCACATCAGGGAATTTTCTCATTTTGACTGTTTTTATTCAGTTTAATTTATTCATTTTTCCATTTGCATTTGGAAAGTCCTAGTGTTTCAGACACATGACAGACACCTTCTGGCACTAGTGACTGTCTGTGTTGCTGCTACATTGAGCTGACCCTGCTGAAAATTAATTTAAAAAATGATTTTGAGATGGCCACCCATATAGAAAGACATTCAAATTCTGGCTGTACCCTCTTACGTAGACACTGGAGTCCTGAAGGCATCTATATAAAATTTAAAAAACACTAAATACTCTGTTCTCTCAGAATATGGGTTTAAAATAAAAGCAGAACAGGTCTGGTTAGTCACTCCATAGAAACCATCATGCATCCAACATCGTTTGGCAGCATGGGGGTGATCAATTAAAAAGTTGGCAAAAGGAGTTATCAATGAATAAGTTTCAGCTCTCTCTTTTGTTGGTCCACTAAAAAGTCTGAATTTTCAAAAAGAACAAGCATGGATGCTACTGGACACAAACTAAGGGACCACTTTAGCATATACTTACATTGCAAATTGAACCCCTCACTACAAAACCTATTTGTGGGGTCAGGGGATTTAAAACAAAAATAGACATAATAAGGAGTAAATGTTTAAATTTTCAGTCCTCTAGCTCCACTGGTGCAGCCTGTATGCACGACACACATACATAACCAGCAAGCAAGACAGAATCACTAAAAAAAATGAAGAAACCTATATTTTGGTTGACTGTTTCTAAAACAAAACCCACTCTGTTCTCACAGAATATGGGTCTGCAATAAAATCAGAATATTATTTCTTCATATGAATTTTTATCGTCTCTGTTCAGAAGAGAATTATTGTATGTGAAAGTAGTAATTGTATGTGAAAAGGCCTAAAATAAAATGGCCCATGACCAGACAGTCAATTATCCATTTTTCTGCTAAATTCAAGAAAATAACACACAGCTTATTACATTTTGTTGTAGTTGACTAATAATAGAATATACTAACAAGAACTTGTATACTTATTTAGTTGTTTTTTTTTTAAAACTCTTTTAAATTTTTAAGTGAATTTCCGAAAAAAACGAGAAATGACCATATAAAAAAGTTGTAATAATTGTCAAAAGTTTTTGGTTTAATTATTTTCATTATTCTACAAATTATTCAGACTTGTATTCTCAGAGGAAGATTCAAGTTTGAATAATTTCTCAAATAATTGCAGACATTATTTCCTTATTTGGAAAATGTCTTTTTATTCTTGTAAACTTATAGAGGCGTCCCCGATTATAAAGCGGCTGTTGGGGTCCAAGAAAGCCAACTGCATTATAACTGAGCCATGGTCGATATAGCTATTTCTGAGTTAGGTTTAGCTATTTTAGAGCTAAATCTAGCCATTTTGGAGCTAGATTAATATTTTGTGGTCCACCTTCATCGAACTGCGTTATAACAGAGCGGCCTGTACTGACTAGTTTCATTACCTTTAAATATGTTGACTATTGATCAGCTTCTGAGAGGGGATGCCGCTGGTGTATCACACTTGGGGCCGGATGACCAAGGTGGCCCCAGAGGACCAAGGAAGGGGGCCTGAGAGTTTCATGGGTAGAGCTGTATATCATAAACTTCTAAGTCGTTACGATATGTCCATTAATAAAATAAGTTGACTCAATAGTTTACCAGTGGGTGAATATAGTATGGTGTACTAAAAGGGTTATAACAGATGAAAACAGGATGGCTAAAAGACGTGTTTGTTCAGTGAAGTTTGTATAGTGAGGGGAGAAAACAGCTTTGCATCGACTTATAAAATTTCTCTCAGAAGCCCTGTTTATCAGTATTGGCTCACAAAAACTACCTAATTTAAACTACATCCATAAGTATAGAGTCAGTTCAAATGTTTGTTCGGTGTTTGTTCTTAGAAGGCATTAGGAGCTTATTTTATAAAGGCCGCTTTTGATTCTAAGGTGACAGCTGTCATATCAGTGTGAAACTTTTTAAAGAATTGACATATACAACTTTATTGACAAGTCGCACTTTCTTCTTACTCTTCTTTAATAGGCCTTATATTTTTACTGCAATGTTGTCCCGTGGGGACTTAAGTATTGAGGTTCCCAAGAAAGGGCGCTTCCTATAAATGCATTTATTATTATTATTGTTATTATATAATTGTTTGTTGATTTCAACAGTGAAGATAGAAGAAAATGAGCAACATTTTTGGCAAAATACACTTTGATTTGTTTTTAGAAAGGAAAAATGTAACTCAAAAGAAGATTTATGCAATTTGTGGAGAAGGTGCTGCGAAGGAGCTAACATGTCAAAAATGGTTTGCAAAGTTTCAAGGTGGAGATTTCTTGCTGAACAATGCTCTACAATCAGGTAGAGGTTAAGGTTGATAGCAATCAAATCAAGACATTACTTAAGAATAATCAGTTATACAATATTAGAGGCTAGCATTCCAGGCAAGATTATGATTGGGGGTGATCAATTAAAAAATTGGGCAGTGATCACTAAAAAAGGTCTGGATTTTCAAAATACAAGCAGGTACAAACTAGTGACCAATTTAGTATACACTTACATTGCGATTTTGAACCCTCCTCTAAAAATCTATTTGGTGTGGGTGGGGGGGATTAAAAAAAACAAAAAATACATTTTCTCTACTCATTAAGGGGAGTGAATGTACAAAATTTCAAGTTTCTACTATGAACGGTTAAGGCTGGATAAAGCCCTTATATACATAGATATAAATGTGAGAATACATGAATAACCTAAACCCATCAATAAACCAGTGTTGTGGGTAGTGGTGATTAATAACCAACCTACACAACATATCCAAATCAAGCATTGGAAATCATTTGCACTAGCATGGGTATGTTAGTCACTTTGATGTGTTTCCCTTTGAAAGAAAACTGTTACAGACAATAAAAAATGTGAGATGAACCACAACTAAAAGTACCAAAAGCTGGTGTTCATCAAAACAAGATGATGGTGTGTATATGATGCGATTGGAAGGGAGGACGCTACTGAGCTCATTCTGTAGAATCAAACAATTGATTCAAACAAGCATTGCTCCCAATTAGTCCAATTGAAGGCAACGATCGATGAAATGCGTCTGGAATTAGTTAAGAGAAACGGTGTGATATTCCATCAGGATAATGCTGGTCCACACGTTTCTCTGATGACCAGGCAAAAACTGTTGCAGCTTGACTGGAACTGGAAAAAAAAGGCCATATTTTTTATTTCTTCCGAAATGATCTAATTGCTTCTGATTGGCCAATTAAGTTCCTTGCAATTCAAATGAGTAACAAGAAGACCTTTGTACTGGGCAGGGTTTGATCTTACAAACTAACGGACTACATCCATCAATTATTGCCAGGGAGTGTTTAATAATTAAGAATGCTAATCAACCAAAAAAAAATTTAGCAAATTGTATAAAAGGCAAGAAGTAAAACGAAACATAAATAAATTTTAAAAAATTTAGAATATCTTATTGTCAAAATTAGTTTTTGTTAGGCTGTAATAATTAATCACCACTACCCACAACACTGGTTTATTGCCAGGTTTAGGGTTATTCATGTGTTCTGACATTTATATGTATCTATATGTGTATCTGGATTTCACCCAGCCCTAAACGTTCATAATAGGAACTTGAAATTTTGCACACACACTCCCCTCAATGAGTAAAGAAAAATGCTTAAAAAAATAATTTTTTTGTGGGCAATGTTAGTTTATGCTAAATTGATCCCTTAGTTTGTGTCCAGCAGCATCCACACTTGTTTTTTAAAAAATTTGGACTATTTAGTGATCACTGCCCACCACCCCTGTTTAATACACAAGGTAAAAAGAAGCATATTTTTTTGTTGTTGAAAAATCCCCCCCCCCCCAATAGGTTTTTAGAGGGGGGTTCAATTTTCAGTGTAAGTTTATCCTAAATTGGTCCCTTAGTTTGTGTCCAGCAGCAGCAGTCATACTTGTCTTTTGAAAATTCTGACTTTTTTAATGCCCAACAAAAGGCAGTGAGAAGTAACTTATTCATTGATCACCCCTTTTTCCAACTTTTTAATTCATCTCCCCCAACACAGCATATATGTGTTGTGGTGTTTCATAATTTCCCTTGAAATGCTAGTTTGTTCTTCAAATTCATAAAATTACAAATTATTACTTTGTATTCTATCTATAGTGTTTGTAGAGATTTGTAATGTTAATATCATTATTCATTTGTTGATTCAATGAGCACAGTTCAATGCGTTCACATTGCACAGATTCACCTGTAGACGACTATCAAAGTCAATTTGACAGAGACTAACATTTCTAAAATTGCTTAAATTAGACCTTCATATTAACATATCAACTTAATAGTTATCCATTGCAAGACAAAAGCTGTTGTCCATTGCAAGAGAAAAGCCCTTGTCCATTTTAAGTTATTCATTGCAAGATCAAAAGCACTATTCAGTGATCACTGCCCACCACCACTGTTTAATACACAAGGTAAAAAGAAGCATATTTTTTTGTTGGAGAAAAATCTTGCATATTAGGAAGAAGTAGAACAAATTCATTGTGCTTGAGATTTTACAAGCACAAGATTAAGACTTCTAAAGGTGTAAATGCCCTAAACTCAAGTGATTTGTATTAAATGATTATCCCACGTACAAATCCCTAATCCTGTAGCCGTTTGAGACACTAAAGTTTCATGGGTCATGATAAAGTACAAGAAGCAAAGGGAAGCAACCAGAAGCAAAACAAATAAATCATTTATTAGCAGTAAAGATTACTCCAATCAATGAATAACCCAACCCTTACCCCTAACCCTAATCTTAAATTCTTTAATTAATCACCTAAATTCTCTGTATGAATGTTCTTTTTAAAATTCCATTCCCTCTGCTTCTCATAACAAGAAGCAAAGAGAAGCAACTAGAAGCGAAACAAAGATATCATTTATTACCAGTAAAAATTGCACTAATCTAACCATAAATTATTCACCACAAGTAAAGTGTCTGTCGCTTAGTGATGTAACATTGTGAGTTATATCCCTCATCCTCTTAAGGGACAAGTCCCAATGGAGTATGGAGCACAGTGATGAAGACCCAGTTTCTGTTGCACATGTCAGCTTAGTGATCCTTGTAAGTTTCAAATCTGGTTGAGACCAGAACTTTATTCCTACAAGATTTTATGACCACCCCTTTGGCAGGATGCAAGTCCACCAAAGGGATACCTCCACCCTAATCACACAGCTTAGAATTTACTCAATTAGCTGCTGAGTGCACAGGGAAATTTGACCTAATGAAGAGTTTTCCACACTCTTCACTCATACCGGGAATCGAACCTGGACCTTTTGCATGTGAGGCAGAAAAGATCACAGAAGAGCATACTTTTTATCCTTTGTTACACAAAAGTATTTCCGATTCTTCTTATTGGTCAAAAAATGAATGTAAAAATGATCTGAGAGTTGCAAAAAAAGCAACAGAAATGAGATGAAAGAAAAACTAGTCAAACATAAATGATAATGACATATATGAGTAATTCAAGAGATTTTATTCAAACTGGAAATGACTGGCGATGAAACAGTGGTCTAATGCAATGTCCACCGAAAGGATACTTTCACTGCTTAGAGTGTACTCAATTAGCTGCTGAGTGCACAGGGAAATTTGTCTTAATGAAGAGTTTTACACACTCTTCGCTCATACCGGGAATCGAACCCATGACCTTTTGCATGTAAGGCAGATGTGCTAACCATTACACCATCCGAGCAGACAATCACCACAAACCTATGTATAAAATCTTTAAGTTTCATTCCTTTCGTCTTTTTTTCATTGGTTCTCGTTTTACAGATTTTATAAACATTTGCCAAAGAAGTCTTCATTCACTGAATTTAAGGTGTATTTCAGGAAAAATTAAAGAAAATACAGAGGCAGCCATTTGTTATAATCATGAATGATGTTATCACTTTATTTAAAATTATGGTAAGATATTTATTTTAATCATATCGATTTTTTATTATACAAAGTTGATTATAACAGTGAATTTAATAACATAACAATAAATGTAAATTTATAACAATGAATGTAAATTATTCCAATTTTCATATGCTCCACTTAATGCTATCCGTCAGTTCTTGTTATCTAAAAGACCCCATCCCAAAGTGATTGCAATAAGCTGCTTCCTCTGTAGTCAATTTTATTAGTTATCTGTAAAAGCAAAATGGTATAAATATATTAAATTCTTAATCTGTTTAATTAAATTTTTCATCTTATTCTCCATGATGAATTATTTTGGATAAGGTTCCTCAGAGGCTGAGGGATATAACTCTTTTTGTGAGTTTCAGATGCAATTTACATTGGTTTTAATTTCAAACCTTTTCAAAAAATAAATTAATTATTGATCTATATCTTAACGAGATGAATTAAAATGAGATCCATAATTCAGGTCACACATCTAATTTATACAACTGATAAGTATGTAAGTAGAGAAAGCTGAAAAAAAAACCAACTAAATTACATACAGAGATATTTTCGAATGATAAAGATTGAATATTCAATTTGTAATATTTTCAGCTAAAAAAAAATTACAAAACCAAAATGTTTCAAACTCTTTTTCATTATCTTCTCTGCTTGAAAAATAAATTGTTTTTCTTTGCTCGCATTCATATTAAAAACCATCATCCAAAACTGTCAACATAGGTTTCTTAAGTTGGTCTGGCTGGCTATGTATATATCAAGAGTACAAGCCACACCAATGGAGCTAGAAGGCTGAAAATTTGCAATGTAAGTTTATGCTAAATTGTCATTGTAGCTTGTGTCCAGCAGCATTCACACTTGTTTTTTTGAAAATGTTGGCTTTTTAGTGATCACCTCCCAACAAAAGTCAATTGATTGATCACCACTTTTTCTAATCCTTTAATTGATCACCCCCAACACAACATGCTGGCAAATGACATTAGTGGCATGACAGCTTCTATTGAGTGACCAACCACACGTTTTTATATCCTTCACTTAATGTTATCAGTCGGTTATTGTTATCTAAAACACCTTGTCCCAAAGTGATAACAATAAGCAGATTCCTCTGTAGTCGAATTTATATGTTAATATATTAAATTCTTAATCTATTTAATTAAATTTTTCATTTTATTCTCCATGATGAATAAATTTCAGAGGCTGAGGGATATAACTCACGATGTTATTTGCTAAAAATGCGAGTTTCAGATGCAATTTACATTGGTTTTAATTTCAAACCTTTCCAAAAAATAAATTAATTTTCAAAACCTTTTCAAAAAATAAATTTATTATTGATCAACACATTAACAAGACGTACTAAAATAAGAATTGTAATTCAGGTCAAATGTCTAATTCATACAACTGTTAAGTATGTAAGCAGAGAAAGCTAAAAAAAAAATCATGTACAGAGATATTTTTGAATAATACAGACTTTACTGAATATACAATTTGTAATATTTTCAGCAAAAAAAAATTAGAGAAAAACCCCCCAAACTCTTTCAAAGTTTTTATCATTATCTTCTCTGCTTGAAAAATAAATTAAGTTTTTCTTTGCTCGCATTCATATTTCAAATGTGTTTTTTTTTTCTTGTTTCCTTTCTTATTATATATATATATGTTCTTATGTTATTTGAGTCTTTTTAATATGGATATATCATCGCTTCCAATGTAGGCAAAGCACAATGAATAATGGTTTATTATTAGACATTGAATCTGTGTCTCACATCCACAGACTTCTGCTATCTGTTGCTGACATATCAATAATGAAAGATTGGTTGTTCCAATTTCCTCCATTGTGAAGAATCTTCTCTTGCCACTGTGTACTCCTTCTTCCTTTCCTTTTTCTGGTCTCTTTTACCAATTTTTAATTTCTTCAATTTCTTCTTCTTTCTTTCTTTCTTTCCTCTTTTTCTAACTTTTTAATTTACCACTCCCTGCTCCTATTATCATTTTTTGAAAATTGTATTCTTTTTTCTCCTCAATTTTCATTCTTCCTTCCTTTGTCTTCTCCTTCCTCGATGTATTCTTCTTTTTCCTTCTTTTCCCTATCATCCTTTTTCCTCTGTTTTGTTCTTTCTTTTTTCACCCTACTCCTTTTATTTCATTCTTCTTTTCCTCCATCCTAACCCCTTCTTCCTCTTTTCCCTCTCCTTCTCCTCTTTTATTTTCCTCCCATCCTCTTACTACTCTGTTTATTCTTTTTCTTCCTCCTTCTTTTCCCTCTCCCCCATTTATTCTTTTTTTCTTTCTTTTGTTTCCCATTGTTCTTTCTTCCATCTTCCTCCTCCTTTCCCTCTTCCTATTTTATTATTCTTCATCCCTCTCCTCCTCCACCTCCTATTCTATTTTTTCCTTCTGTTTCCACCCCCCCTCTATTTCAATCTTCTTTTCCCTATCCTCCCCTCCTGCCCCACCTATTCATTTGTGTATCTTCTTCATTTTTCATTTACCCAAAATTGGTCAGAATCTTTTCAAACTTTTCTGATGACATGATAAAGACACCATACCTACCTACGCACACAGCCTTAGATTTATTACGCCACATTTTTTCTTCTTTTCTCCTCCTCCCCTTACTCGAATTCCCCATTCTAATTTCCTCTCATTTCTCTTTCCTTCTCTTTTACTTACTTCCCTCTTGTTCTCCTCCCCTTACTCCAATTCTCTCTTCCTTCCTTTGTCTCTTCTTTTCTCATCATCCCCCTCTCTAATTTCCTTCTCTTATCTCTTAATACTCTCCTCTTACTCCAATTCGCTCCTCCTTTCTCTTCTTCCTAGTTTCCTCCCCCCCCCTATCCAATTCCTCATTCTGATTTCCACCTCTCTTACTACTCTCCCCTCTTCTCCTCCTCCCCTTACTCCAATTCTCCATTCTAATCCCCCCCCTCTTACGACTACCCACCTGACTTCTAACAACCAATGTCCAAAAGTACCAATGACTAGACATAGATAATAATCACATTCTTACTTACTTCATCTGTACATGACATTTCTTTACGTTTGATTATTTAAATCCACTTAAAATGATTTTATTTCCACACAAGTCTTTTTAAGAGCAATGCTTAAACTTACATTGCATATATTATCTGTTATTTCTTAAACTAAAAATCTTGAGATCAACTCATGACTTTCAGGCAGAAAGTGACAGTATTTAATCCTACCTATCATATCTTCCATCTTCCCCTATTATTAACTCTCCAAAATGGTTATGACGGCTGTCAACGTTTAAATACACAGTTATTTGCAATATCTACATAGCAATCACTGCTCTCCTATTCAAGTTTAGAATTTATATTATATTACAGTATTGCCCATAAATAAGTACACCCCTACCACTTTTTAATAGAAAGTTGTCTTCTAAACCAAACATAGCAGGATTTTATTATTTCTAATGGAACATTACATAATCAAAATGGATATTATCAGGTATTATTCATAACCAAACTCTACAGCATTGAAACTCTGTTGCCAAAAATATTTTTTTGTAATGTTGTAATCATCTTAAGACGGCAACATATTCATATTTTTGGCAACAGTGTTTCAATGCTGTAGAGTTTGGTTATGAATAATATCTGATAATATCCATTGTGATTGTGTAATGTTCCACTAGAAATAATAAAATCCTGCTATGTTTAAAATGAAATTTCTATGAAATAGTGGTAGGGGTGTACTTATTTATGGGCAATACTGTATATTCTATTGAAATTTAGTGTGTCGAATGTCCTTGTTGTGACTATTTTTAAAAGAGCCTATGTTATTGGAGGACACTGTATTTTCACTAAGTAGATTCCACTGATTTGCCACTCTAGCAGAAAAGTAGTTTCTTCTCAATCAAGTTGCCTGCTGAATCTGTAGCTTCTGGCTGTGACCCTTGGTTTTAAACATTTCATCCAAGTCTGTATACACATCTTTGAGTTCATTCCTATTTTATCCTTCGTCTATTTGTTATGTATTTAGTTATTTAGGGTCTAATTCATCATCATCATCAGCAGCAGCAGCAGCCTTTTAATGTCTGTCATTGAACATAGACATACATGTTAAGTCTCACACATTTTGCGACGTTCTCATGGTCTCACATTGATGGAAAATTCTCACACATTTTATAAAAAGTGTAAAATTCTCATGCATTTTATGTAAGGTGAGAAATATTTATAAAAAGTGAATTTTTATAAAAGTGTGAATCTTTTGGTTAGTGATTTTAACCAATTAAAAGTGCCCGGAAGTGCTAACGCAGGACTGTGATTTGCTGCGGGCCCCCTATCTGCCACACGCTGAAATAGTCTATTCATTCCATTCGCACACATGCTAGTAGTAACATCGCAAGTTCAACAATGTCTTCAGTACATTTTTACAGAAATTAGGAACTCACATTATTTTGACAGATCACATACAGAATACGCCCCCACCCTTTCCGAGTGGGTACGAGTCTCACTCATTTTCAACATTGAAACTTGACA
>VCCN01004568.1:7762827-7774222 GCA_006491835.1 Architeuthis dux | reverse complement strand
CTGCAGCTGCTAATCAGTGCCTTTATATAGAAAAGTAATATTCATAATTGCAAAATACTTAGAAGACCTCTTTTATGATTATTATAGATTATAGATTAATAGTGTGTGAACTTAATGGATTAACGAAGTGTGAAGTTATAGATTAATAAAGTGTTAATGGGGGAGGGGAACATATCAGATGAAAATGATTATATGATTTATTTTCATCATTACTCTCTTTTATTGTACTTCATTGGATGCATACACACATCCTAATATTTTTAAATTTCTCATTTATTAATCAACACTACACACAACACTGGTTTATTGCTGGGTTTAGGTTATTCATGTGTTCTCATTGTTAAGTAAGTATCATGAGTTATTCCCCTTAGGCAGAAGACTTCCGCTAGGGGCCGCTGTTTTACGTTCTGGTCAACGAGCAGCCATTATTTTATTGTGATATCAGTAGAAGACAGAGCTCGGGAGGACACACGTGTGTGGTTGACCACGGTCATTGTGAATATTTGAATAAAGGACCTGTAAGTACATTATCTTTTGTTTGCATTTTTAATCTGTTAATATCTGTTATTAAACCCAGCTTACATTGATATTTGTATGTATCTATGTATCTGGACTCTGCCGAGCCCTAGCTGTTCATAGTAGAAACTTGAAATTTTGCACACACAATGAGTAGGGAAAATGTCTATTTTGAAAATTGCACCCTGAATAGGTTTTTAGAGGGGTGTTCAGTATGCAGTGCAAGTTGATGTTAAATTGGTAACTGTTTGTGCCTGCTTTTTAAAAAAAAATCAGACCTTTTTTAGTGATCACAGACCACCTTTTAAATTGATCACGCACAACAGCATATATGGGTGGTGGTGATTCATAATTTCCCTTGGAATGCTAGTTTTGTATAAATTCTTTCCTGATCCTTTTGTATATGCACATACACAAACCGGTAGTTAGTTTTATAATATTGATACAATGATGGAAATTCTTTCTTTCTTTCTCTTTTTCAAAACTTTTTTTTACTCAGTATGAACAGTAGTGTAGTGCTATAAAAAGAAATGAGGAAATGCAAGGCTGCCTGCTCTCTGGGTGGTGGGGGGTTGCTTACAGGCCCCTCCCCCCAGAATCAAAAAGAATTTAACCAGTTTCAGAAAATAGAACCCATCGCTAAATCTTTGAAAGCCTCATATGTACCTGTTTTTTCTACTAAATGTTTTGACCATTTTCACTATTTTATAGAACGGTGAACTTTCACATTTGAGACATAAACAATTCCACTTATGAAGAAAGTTGATTAGTTCTGGCTTCCAGAAATGCAACAAAGTGTAAACAATGCCATATCAACCAAAAGGCCACCAAGTTGGCTGACACTTGAATAAACTTACTTAATTATCAACTCTGAACTTTTATTATAAACCTTGGAATATTTGTCTCTTATTTCAAGGGGAGTTCATCTACATCACATTCTGAATACATTGTATTAATTTTCTTATTTTATTCTACTAAATATTTTGACCATTTGATTAGTCTCAAATGTTCTGGTTGCTTTTTATTGCAACTTAGCTCGGACCTTCACTAAAGTTGTGATAAAAGTGACAATGAAATTCAAGATGAAAGAAAATACTTGCCAAAAGTAAAAATAATAACATTTGAGCAAAGTTCAAAATCAGTTCGGATTCAATTTTTTCTTGATAAGGCATTAATTTGTTTATTGCCAAATGTGGAGTCCCACTCTGAAATCAAAAGCTGACAATTCTTGTGCCTGGTCTTCAGGAAAACTTTCTTCAAAATGAACACAAAGACAATCAATAAAATTCAACTGTAGAAATTGTATCTACTGTGATGTTTTCTTTAAGTTAGCAAAACCTGAATGTTGTCACTCCATGAAATACTGTTTCTAAAAGTTTCAGATTTTCAAAAACTAATATGCTAAGAGATTTAATGGCCATAGCTCTAGCCATCCTTGAGTTATGTGATGACAGATTATAGTAAGATGTTTAGGAAATAACATATTCCATTGTTATATCTGAATTTTTCGTGATTGTTATTAATCATTGCCAAATGGATAGTTGCCCATATATAAATCCATAAAATATTGATTTATAAAAGGTTGTTACGTTGCCTGTAAGCTGTTAACCCTGTAAAACTGATTCAAATGCATTATTTCAAATATGAGGATGATCTTAATTGCGCAAGTCAGAAGCATTTAGCTTTCTGACTTATTCAATATATTTGCATACCCAAAGGTATCACATCACCGATTTTGAGAATAAAACAAAATATAATAACACGTCGTTATTTAAAATTTTTGTGTCTTTTCTAATCAGTTCACTAAAAAGGAAATTGGTTTTTCCCATTAAATCCGGAATCAAATCATTTGAAAATTGGCAGAGACGAATCGGCTGCTTTCTCGATGATTACTCAAAGATGGAAATGTGCATTCGGTTCACAGATGCAAGCAGTTTGCAGAAAACGGCAGGCACGGATGGAAGCAGATGCCTTTCAGGCAAAGTAGGTTAATGAAATAAAAATGGATAAATTTCATGAAAATGCTCAACATCTTAAAAGATGTTATGTAATTTATATTGTACTTTGATCATAATGTATCGACTCATTAATATTTTCTATATGAAAACAACATGGCAAACGAATATTAGAGACAAGTCTGTATACCCGCGATTATAAGGAACCCCTAAAAATATTTTAGATATAAAAACAACCTTTTTGTATGTTAAACAAGTCCTAATTACAAGATATTTTCAGTTGCAAGTTTTCTGAATTTGTTTTGTTTATGGGGACAAAAACCTTCTGATGAAGTGATCCTATATGGTGCCTTGCCCAAAAAGTGACCAAAAATGAAAAATTAAAGTAGAAATTTAAATAAAACATAGAATTAAAGAATAGCATAATAAATAGATGAATAGATAGAAAAGATTTGAGGGTTGATTTAAAAATGCTATTGTGCGGGTCAAAAACAGGCTAATTTAATGGGGTGTGGTATGCCTCAAAACAGTTTCTGTCTTCCTTCAAGCACAAGTGTACTTTGCAAAGCTTGCAGACAACATTGGTGCAGATTACGTTGTCTTTGTGGTTACAATATTTGCATGTGGCTAACGGGTCCTCAGATGATCATATATAGTCACATGCCCCATAAAGTGTTAAGTAAGGTTATGAGCAGTGCCGGATTAAGATTTTGTAGGCTCCTGGGCTACATGTATTGCGAGACACCTAGTAACATTTTCAAAAAGAAAAAAGTTAAAGAAAAATTAAATTTATTTTTACAACAGCAATTAAAATTAAAATATTTGCTTTACATAATTTCCTGGAAGCAAATTTCTCCAAAATATCAGTAAATTGTAAGTTCTTAAGAAGATCATTTTCAATTGCCATGAGATCAAGTCTGTTTCAGTTGTTCTTAGACGTCACAAACCGTTACACAGTGTAGATGTATACAGTACAATGGTTTTTTTTGCCATAGTATGTTTACTGCAAATACATATATACAATATATTAATTGAACCCTTTTTTTAAATAGATAATTTAGAATACTTATACTTTGATTCAGATGAATTAATTTTACACTTAATCTCTGGAGCCCCTCCAGCTGGCTGAGACATCAGGGCTGCAGCCCCCAAAGCCCAGGCCTTATTCCGGCTCTGGTTATGAGTCGTAGTAGTATCTAGATTTATTTTTATTAGATGTAGCATTGTCAACCATTATTAATTTTTAACTTGTGATATGTGCTGTTTGCTCACTGTTGTAGACTTACTGTCTGAAAAGTTGCGACAAGTAAAATTAAGATGAAAGAATTACTAGTCAAATATTAATAATGGCTGACAAAAACAAATTGAGATATTACTGCTAATAGAACTAGTTTATGTAAAAACAAGAACCACTGTTCTGATTAGTCACTCAATAGAAACCGTCATATGTCTTTTGGCAGCATGCTGTGTTGGGGGTGATTAAAAAAAAAATTGGAATGAGGAGTGATCAATGAATATATTACTTCTCTCGCCTTTTCTTGGGCAGTGATGACTAAAAAAGTCTGAATTTTCCAAAGAAAAACAAGCAGACACAAACTTGATCAATTTAGCATAAACCTACATTGTAAATGGGGGTTCCCCAACTAAAAACCTATTTAGGCTGGAATTTTAGTTGAGTTTTTTCTAGACATAATAAGGAATAAGGAGTTGACATTTTCAGCTCTCTATTGGTGCAGACTGTAAGCATGATACAATACATACATAGCCAGCCAGCCGGACCAACTCAAAAAACTGAAGAAACCGATTTTGACAGTTTTGGTTGATGTTTTCTAATAATGCACCAAGCAATCAAGGAAAAATAGAGGATGGGTGTAAAGGTTAGATTTGATCTTCTGCCAACTGCAAGGTTCTCGTAGCTTAATTGGTTAAGCAGTTGCGTACATAGGCAGGCTTCCTGAGATGAAAGGGATGCCAGTTCTAGTCTCACCCAGAGCTTATTTTCTATTTCCGATCTGCATTGTTAACTCACTGCCATAGACTGATGGTCTGAGTAGTTGCGATGAACATCAAATAAAATTAAGATGAAAGAAAATACTAGTCAAAAATTAATAAAGGCGATGAGTCATATGAGTAAAACATTTGCAGACCACACTGATCAAGATCAAACTCCATTTTTTGCATTTGTTGAGATACTACCTCTACTAGGTTTGAATACAGTTAAACTGTATACTTATTTACAATACAACTGAAAAACGATCAGACTCAATGGTTATTTAACTTTTAACTTTACTCATCCACTAAAAGAACTATTAGATTTTGAAGTTTAAAATACAAATTACTCAAAATGATATAAACGCGAGTTTGAACTTCAAATGGTTATGATTGCTCAGTATTGATAATACTTGATGAATGATTTATGAAACTTTACCTTCATTAATTTATGTTAATCTTGCTGAAAAAAAGAACATTTCCGTGCTTATATGATCAAGTAAATGAAGACCACACTGGAAAAACGATCAAATTCCATTTTTGACAATGGTTTTAGTTACTACCTCTACTAGGTTTGACTACAGTTAAACTGTATAGTTATTTACAATACAACTGTAAAAATGATCAAACTCCATTTTTGCATTTATTTAGTTACTGCCCTTACTAGTTTTGACTATAGTTAAACTGTATAGTTATTTACAATACAACTGCAAAAACGATCAGACTCAACGGTTATTTAGCTTTTAAGTTTACCCATCCACTAAAAGATTTTGAAGTTTAAAATACAAATTACTCAAAATGTTAAAAACGTGAGTTTGATCGTTTTTACAGTGTTCTCTTCAAATTTTGTAGCCCACAAAACTTGTTAAAATGAAAAAAAATATTGGATTAAATGGAATTAGTAAATTAAAGAAAATATTGATTACCTAAAAATGTTGTTTATTAAACTATCTTGATAAGATTTTTTTTTTGAGTATTTCACGTCGCAACCAATGACAAAGGAACGTCTTGTTTTTCTCTTATTTTAAGCAAGGGAGGTAATTAATGATGACAGCAACATCAACATCAACAGATATTTCATAAGCCTTTTATAATTGAAGAATTTGGATCTTCTAAATTTAATCGGAGCTTTTCTGTCAAATTTTCTCGACTTTTTTCCCCGTTTGGTTTCAGTTTTCCGTTGTCTCTGCAAATGAATCGGACTTAATTCAGGATTTGACATCATGAATTAATCACCAGAAATTAAGAAAGAAAACTAAAAATAAGCAGGTCGGGTTAGTCACTCAATAGAAACTGTCACGTGACCAACGTCTTTAAGCAGCATGGCGTGTTGAGGCTGATGAATTAAAAAATTGGAAAAAGGGGTAATCAATGAATAAGTTACTTCTCTCACCTTTTGTTGGGCAGTGATCACTAAAAGAGTCAGAATTTTCAAAAGATAAACGTGAATGCTACTGGACACAAACTAAGGGACCAATTTAGCATGAACTTACATTGCAAAAAAAACAAGCAGACACAAACTAAGAGATCAATTTAGCATAAACCTACATTGTAAATAAAAGCCCCCACTAAAAACCTATTTAGAGTGGGAATTTAAAAAAAACAAAAAAAACGTTTTTTCTAGACATAATGAGTAAATGTTTAAATTAAGTTCACACACTTATATTGCAAATTTAACACCCCCCCTAAAAAAAACATAATAAGGAGTAAATGTTGAAATTTTCAGCCCTCTAGCTCCATTGGTGCTGCCTGTATGCTTGATACATAGCCAGACCAGCGTAAAAACTGAAGAAACCTATATTAACAGTTTTGGTATCAGTTTTGGTTGACGGTTTCTAATTCTTTAATTTTAATAGATTTTTTTTGTTAAATCATTTAAATGTAATTGGAGTCTTGATTTTGTTTGTGTACTGCAAATAGTTTCACTAATTCAACTGGTGATAAAGAGCGAAGGAAGGAACTGGCAAAATGTGACCAGAAATAGAAGTAAATGACGCAGGATGATGGGCACGCAAGTTGAGGGACTGATCGGATGAAGGTTGAATTCAAAATGCTGTTGTGAAACATCAGGTTTTGTTATTAAAAAAAAAATCCTACACTGTTGAAACAATGATAGAACATGTATTACCATTCCACATGTACAGTATTGCCCATAATTAAGTACACCCTACCACTTTTTAATAGAAAGTTGTCTTTTAAACCAAACCTAGCAGGATTTTATTATTTCTAGGGGAACATTACACAATCAAAATGGATATTATCAGGTATTATTTATGACCAAACTCTCCGGCATTGAAACTCTGTTGCCACCTTTGGATGGCAACATATTCATATTTTTGGTAACACATTTAGTGATTCAATGACAGGCAGACAAGTAAAATGTATTGTTCATGCCTTTTGCCAATATTGATTTTTCTTGATTATCCTCAACATGGGATGCTGCCAAAAGACATTGGTCATGTGACAGTTTCTATTGAGTGTCAAATGAGTTATTTATCACTGCGATCCATATATGCTGTATTGGGGTGATCAAGTAATAAGTTACTTCTCTTGCCTTAAAAAAAGGTCTGAATTTTCAAAAAACAAGTGGGCACAAACTAGTGATCAATTTAGCATAATGAACCCCCCCTAAAACCTATTTGGGCGAATTTTAAATAAAAACGCATTTTTCCTACTCATTGAGGGGAGTGTGTATGTGTGCAAAATTTCAAATTTCTACTATGAACAGTTAGGGCTGGGCGAAGTCCGGATACATACATAGATACATATAAATGTGTGAACACATGAATAACCTAATCACAGCAATACATCAGTGTTGTGGGTAGCAGTGATTAATTAGAATGAAAGAAATACTAGTCAAATAATTGATAATGATTCTTCCAACTTTTATGTGTTCCATCTTCAAGTGATGGACCTCATCAAATAGTGGGATTTCCCCTGATAGTTTCCAGTGAGTTCTTTCATTTATTCTCTTATTTTTCTTCTTTTCACAAAAAAAGCAAACTTAGCCTGCATGCATTCCTGGAGTGCAAGGGTCAAACAATTTGTTAAATGTTTTTCCTAATCTATTTTATTTGCAAGTTGCACAAAATTAGATAAAAAGTATTAAGTTTTACATTACAGTTTACCCCCTGCTTTTCATAAGTTTGCTTTGTGCTTTTATAAAAAAATGCAAAAACGAGAACAGCATTCATTTTGCAGCGAGCCATTATATAGGTAGCGCACACCCTCTTCCACTCTCTCCTAAACACCGACCACCTGCACCGACCACCTCTAACCTCCGATCACTCAGCTTAACATACCATCATCACCATTTTGGGGTCTGGAAATGCTCAAAATCTTTACTATATGAATAAATATTAGTTGCTTCTTTGCTTTTATGTTATTTCTCCGGCTTACAATGGTTTTTATAGGAATGTTCTGCTCTCAGATAGCAGGGAAGTTTGTATAGGGTTTTCTTTTTAAAAGTATATATAAAAGAAACATTGAATCATTCAACTCACTAAAATGCTCAACTGAAGTTGAAGATTACTTGAAATATTTTTCATTTTATTACTTTTCCAACCTTACATTATTTTACATGGACGTTACATACATAGTATATTATGCATATAGTCACATGGCTATATATATATATAATGATTTTGCTCCCTAACTTGACAGTGTCAGCCAGCATAAAAAAATAATAAAGAAAATTTGAACAGAATGTTAATCCTTAAATCAGTATTTATTTTTTGTGTTTTCTGCCTAAAATGATGAGATCTTAACCAGATTCAACTACCACACTCTGTTTTATTTAGTTCCGAACACTTTATATCGATGTAACTTTTGAATTAGTGTCAAAACCCAGCAATCAATCATTTATGAATCGAAACCGAAAAAAAAAAAAAAAATGAAATTAAAAAAAAAAAAGGGGGAGAGATGTAAAATCAATCTTTCTTTCATGTCATTTTCCGAGAACCCAACTGTTCAATGGTTCAGAATTTGATTTTTTTTTTTATTTATGTTTGCGCTTCAAGGCCTTCATGATGTTTTGCGGAGGCTGATTTGTTTATTCATCTTGACCTGGCATTCCCAAAGGGGAGACAACCTTTGGCTTTTCTGATGTCAACATTGCTTTTGGGAAAGCTTATTTTTGCTCGCATAAACTTGTTTGCCCATTTGCGGCTCTAAAAGATCTTCCTTAGGCTGATGCTGTGCCTTTGTAATTAGCACATAAAAGAAATTTCCCTTTACAACTTGGTGAGATCACCCTCATAGGCAAATGGCCGCTAGATAACTCAAAATGTTTTTAACCTAATAATAATGATTAGAATAATGCTACCAAAAATAATTAAAACAATTATTTTAGAATAATATTTTAATTTAATAGATTTATGGTTTGCTTTAGAAATTATTGCTGGTGAATAGAAATATTATCAAAGGTGGGGTCATACCGAATGGTGGGTGCAGGGTGTGCCGCATCCCTCCAATGCTTTATCTGTCAGCAAATTTCTTCCGGGGTTGCCAAATTAGCCATTTTCAGCTAGATCTGGCTCATTTGTTATTTAGCCGATAAAAATGAATAATAGCTGATTAAATCTGGTAAGTTTAATAAAAGTAAATGTTCAACATTTAAGATATATAAAATTTGACCAGTTTTAGCCATTTTTAAAGTGAATTTTAGCTCTAAATGACAAGCCAAACTGATTTATTCCCTTATTTGGCCTGCAGGACCAATTTGTTGGCAAATTAAAGTCCTGCACGCCCACTTTGTCTGCAAATTAGAAACCTGCACCCCCCTCTCCAATTTTAAATTATTAGATAGACCCATAATCAAAGGATCATTCATATCCATCAAAAGTCAAACCATTGTTTTAATGTGTTTCCAGATGGTATATATGCAAAAAGAGATGGATAATCTCATCATATAAAAAACTAATTCCATATATTTTTCAGACTACTATCTTTGTATTCGTTGTTTTTAACACCAAATTTCAGCAGATATATTCTTCAGCCTTCTCATGTTTTGTTGCATTCAGCCTTTTAAAATTCACTTAATACTTTTATCTTTTTCGTCTCCTCAACTGGCACATAGGAATCCAACAGAATCCCCAAACTGTGTGTTAGGAGCTTAAGTTTATTGTGTCAGTGTGAAAACAGGAGAGATTGGAATCTTCTATTGTAGCAAGAGGAAATGGGTTCACAATACCATGGTTTTAAAGTGATATAGCTGGAAATATTTGAATTGCCTACAGATGAACCCTGCTATGAATTTTATAAAACAACCAGTATAAAGAATTGTCTATAACTTTGAGAAGAGTTATTAACATTACAAGTTTTATTTTGGTAAAGCAGGCCAGGCTAAATGGTGCTTCCCCTATGGGGATGTGGGTTCAAATCTTACCTAAGGCTTATTGTTTATTTTCCGATCATTGCTATTTACTCACTGCCAGAGGGTAATCGGCCTGAGCATAAGTTGCAATAAAACGCAACTAATAAAATTAAAATGAAGGTAAAAAGTAGTCATAAAAATTTAAAATAATAATGATTTATAATACTTCATCTAATAAAAAAAAAAATGTATTCCAAGTTTTGTTCGGACAATCAAATCCCTTCTTACCACAAATAAATAATTCAAGAAAAAGGGGCAAACCTTTTTTCTCAGGGAAAAATGGATTTTTCCCGTTGACCACAACTTTTTCTTATCCTGGATAAAAAAGCCTTGCTTCTTTTCTTGACTTAAACACCATATGAAGGCTGAAGAATGGATTGGCTGGAATATTTTGTTGACAATATCAAAGATGGGAAGAAGATATTTGATTGTCCGAACAAAACTTGCAAATAAAGAACTTTTGAAATCTCTTGAATTCAACAGCAGAAACATCTGACAAACCATTGGAGTCAGCCAAACTAAGTTCTAGAACATTCAAAGTTATAAAAGAGGTACATCTTAAAATTACCAACAAAGCACAAAGAATACCAAAGAACTTTTTTTTAAAAAATAGTCATGAAAAGAATCTTAATAATTAGATTGTAGGTAGGTCGGACAGAACTAATGAACAGTATTATTTGTTACCGTTGTCTTCAAGTTGTTCCGGTATCTCGATTTTCTTGTAATTGACATATCGGACAAAAGATCAGTTCGACATCTCAACGCCAAATTATGGGCGTTGTTCAGAAGAAGTGCGCAACAATCAAACTGGAAACTTTTTCTTCTGCAATCACTGTGGGAATCATTCAATATCAGCTTTTTCCAAATTAAATAAGTGTAGGGGAAAAAAATTCCATTGCTGCTCACACCTATATCTTGCAATTTATTTTCAATGCTCTCCCCCATCTTGTCTATCTAGTTAATGAGCAATTCTGTTTCTGCATGTGTGTGTGTGTCTATTTGAGGATGGTGAAGACAGATATCAATTGTGCGTCTTTAATTAAAATAAAGAAAAAAACAATTTCCAAATTTTTATATCCTTTGCTTAATGTTATCAGCCGGTTATTGTTATTTAAAAGACCCTGTCTCAAAGTGATTACAATAAGTGGCTTCCTCTGCATTACCATAAACAACCAGTCTGATACCTAAAATGCATCCGTGTCTTTGGTCTGGTTCAAGTACACAGGTTCAGTTAAATATGATAGTGGCGTGTACAAAATAATATATTTTTTATAAAAATTATTTGGTTTTTACCCTATTCGCTTGATAAATTGCATACAGCAAAGAGACAGACTTAGGCAGCAATTTCTCTTTCAGGCAAGTTTCATTAAACACAACGGATAAATTCTGTCGATTTAACTTCATTCTTGCGAAAAAACAACTGATTCACAAACAAGAAAAATTAATTAAGAAGTTAAATCGACAGAATTTATCAGTCGTGTTTAATGCTACTTGCCTGAAAGAAAAATATATATATATTGAATTTTGGTCTCTCACTTCCCAAATATGTGTTGATAATGAA
>VCCN01004568.1:7741592-7755664 GCA_006491835.1 Architeuthis dux | reverse complement strand
AATAGATGGGGGGAAAAGACTAACCAATTGGAGCCCATGGGACAGCAAATGCTGTAGGAAAAGACCAGACACAAGATGGAGGGACAAGATAGAAAAGTTTGCCGGCAAGACGTGGCAGAGGTTAGCACAATCTAGGTCATGGAAGGAGATGGTAAAGGCCTTTGTCCAGCAGTGGACTTATAACGGCTGATGATGATATATATTTACACACACACACTCATAGTATGTTTTTCTCTCTTACTTATTAGAGTATGTAAGCACCAAAAGTGTCCACAAAGAAGACAGCAAATTTGTAATTGTCTATTAGGAATCGAGAGAAGAATTGTTATATAAAACCCAAACCCAAACCCTAATCCTAATCCTAACCCATCTTGTTAAGAGATAAAATCTTGGAAATCTTTCAACAATTTCTATTCTTCTTCCCTGCAGACTTATTTTCATTGTCAAACTTGATTTATTTGTTACTGAACCAATTGTCAATACTGTTTAACTGAAAAAAAAAAAACAATTATTGGAATTTTTTTCTGTTGCAAGTATAGACCAGTTTGATTGGATTTTAGAAGCTATTGCTGGAAGAAATAAACAATAATTGGAAAGTCTGTTTTAAAATGTTATATTGATTATGAGATGCAGAGCCCCCGAGAGGAATTTTATAAGGCAGTGCAAAGCGGTTTCAGTCCAACAGCCGTGATTAGGTTTTTATTTAAATTTTTAATCTTGGTTTTAATGTTTAAGGGGAAAAAAAATCAAGTCTGGATTATTAGAGATTCTTACAGATTTTTCACAACTGTCGACCAATCTTTTGACATGATTGGCAGCGGTCAATGGCCTCTGACCCAAACACTGGCTTATCTGTAATATTTTAGTCCTTCCGATACAGATACAAAACTGAAATGAACTGAGGCTGATTCACATGTGATCTTATTATGTACTTCACACTTTATCATCTAATTTAATTAATTTAGTTCGTTCTCATAAATGATGGCCATAAATTCTTTCTTGGAATTAAAGAGGCCACTGACTAATAAGAATGGGTTTGGTAAGCCTGGAATATACCTATATGTTCATGTATATGTATAACTTCTGTTGTTTAGTCTAACTGTTATCCAAGCTATTCTGTCTGATAAATTGTAAAAAAAACTGATACCGTTGCCTGCAATGTTATTATTGACTAAGAGTCCTATGCCACTGAATTTCTTATCCTCTCTCCCTTTGTAATAGAATAGATGGTTACTTACCTTAAGCTTTAGAAGGTTTTCTCCTTTCTGGTGGGTTTCACTTATACCTACGATGTGCCAGTCGATATTGTTCAATTCCATTTGTAGTTGTTCTAGTCTATTGTCCTCAGCTATGTCATGAACATTATGTTAATCTCTAAGAGTAGAGCAACCAAAACAAACATGGTTCCTGAGAGATCTGATTGGAGATTAGATTTAAAGATTGGTTTTTATCTTCTGCAAACAGTCAAGTGCTCATAGCTCAGATGGTAGAGCAGCTGGTGCATTTGGCCAGGCTTTCCTGTGGCAAAAGGGATGTGAGTGTGAGACTCACTGATAGCTTAATTTTGATTTTCTAATCTGCGCTGTTTACTCACTGTAGATCAGAGTTAAGTTGTGATAAAAAACAATACCTGAAAAATTAAGATGAAGGTAAATAGTAGTCAAAAAATTAATAATAATGAAGAAAAAATAGTTTGGTAATTTCAAGATCTTCCCTTGCAGCCAGACATTTTACATTATGGGGACAGACTCAGGATAAAACAGGTTGTTACAACAAAATGTTTTTTCTTCCCATTATCTATGCCAGGGTTCGGCAAACTATGGCCCGGGGCCAAATCCAACCCACAGTCTCATTTCATCCAGCCCGCTGACTTCATTGAATATGTGATGTTACATATAAAAAGTTTGTTTTCCTTATCTACGCTAGCAAACAATAAAATCCAGTATTGAATAATAGAGCAAAACAGTCATTTATGCTATTACCTCAAACAAATCAATGTTTTATAGCTAAAAATGTTTTAACACTACATATTCCTGCTGTTTTATTAATATATGCAAAATTTCAATTACAATTTGATAATATTTTGTCCCCAAAGGATAATTTTGTAGTTCTCATTGATTGATAGTACATGGAAGCTTAGCTATAATAAAAAACAAAATTAAAATTGTAAGGTTGGTATAATGACAGATATTAACAGATTAAAAATGCAAACAGAAGATATACTCAGAGATCCTTTATTCATATATTTACAATGACCATGGGCAACAACACCCACGAATGTAAAACAGCACCCTCTTACCAGAAGTTGATAAGCACTCTCCTGCCTAAGGGGAATAACTCAAAATACTTAACAAAAATAATTTTAAAAAACAAGCTTGTATAATCATTGTTTAATTTTTTATTCACTTTGGCTACATGAAATAAAACACTTCTAATTTCGCACCCCCCATCAAAAAAAAGATGTTCGGCCCCTGATCTACATTAATCTTGCAAGAAGCCTCTATATTATGAACACAGTATGAAAATATAAAGGTTAAAAAAAACATGCCGTTTTAATTTAAACTCTTAAATTCATTAACTGCATGTAACTGAGGGTGGAACTCTTCAATGAATCGAATTAAAATGGAACTCTCCAGTGAATTGAATAAAAGAAAATTATCAAAGGGAGATAATTTCAATCAGAAGTTATTTCCCTTGATATTCATTTTTTTTAATATGAATTTAAATGTTAATAGCGTCTATTAGGTTATTTTTATTTAAATTTATAATATTGATTTTCATGCTTAAAGGGAAAGAATTAAGACCCAATTATTAGAGATTCTACCAATTGAATAGAAAAATAATTCACTAAATGATCGAAGGGAGATGATTTCAATCAGAAGTTATTTCCCTTGATAGTGACATTCATGTTTTAAAATATGAATTTAAATATTAATAGCGTTGATTTTTTTTAGGTTTTTTTTATTGAAATTTATAATATTGATTTTCTTGCTTTTAAGGGCGGAAAAAATGAAGTCTGAATTATTAGAGATTCTTACAGATTTTTCATCAGTGTCGAACTATCTTTTAGCATCATTGGCAGTGGTCAATGGCCTTTGGCTTAAAGGCTGGCTTATCGGTAATACTTCAGTCCTTTTAATACTGATACAAAACTGAAATGAACTGTAATAAAAGAGGCTGATTCACATGTGATTTTATTACGTGCTTCACACTTGATCACCTGATTTAATTAATTTAGTTCTTTCTCATAAATGATAGCCATAAATGATGGCCATAAATTCTTTCTTTGGAAAATTGTTTGGGAATTAAAGAGGCCACTGACTAATAGGATTGGATATGGTCAGCCTGGAATATAGATCTTCATGTTAGTCACAGTGAATAAAACTTGTAATTTTATTTCTCTAAAGTGCAAGTTCATTTAGCTGAGTAAGCATGAATTTATTTTGCATTCATCAGGAAATGACTTGCGGGAAGTTCTAACAGAGAACAGGGATGTGATTATGTATTATTATGAAGGCTGAGTGACAGCAAGTCTCCCCAAATCTCCAGCACCCTTCTCAATATCCTTGCAGACCACAACAATGCCATGGTCTGTAGAGACTCAACCCTTCTTCAGATTTCAAACACCTCCATTCTTGGTTCTAGTGTTTTTGGCACAGTTTCAAGTGTACCGACTGTCATGGGCACTATCCTAATCTTCATATTCTATACTTTTCTCAGCTCCTAGGCAAGGTCCTGGTATTTTTCCAATTTTTCACCCTCCTTTGCATTCGCTTTGTGGTCCACTGGTACAGCCACGTCCAAGATCTGTCAGGTCCTTTTTTTCTTTATTCATGACTGTCAGATCCACTCTTTTTGCTTGGATGGTGTGGTTGGTCTCGATTTCAAAATCCGAGAGTACATTGTGTTTCCTACTTTCCAGGACAGTCTCTGGTTTGTGCTGATACCAGAAGAAAAGAAAACACTCAGTGCTAATTTCTTCTTTTTGATTTTAGACGTGGTCATCCACGTAGCCATTTCTTCTCACCACTTGCAATAATTCTCTAGGGAAAATGTTGGTAATTCAACGTGACCAACGTCGGTCATTTTCGATTTTTTTTCTTTTTCAACTGCAGAAATATCACTGTTCCTCATTTCTGTTTTTTTTTTCTTTTTTAAAATTGTCTGTCATTTTTGCAACTACGCTCAATACCAATGTAAAGATAATGATGACAGATACCTACAGATTTAAAAGGCAACAAAAGATGTACTCACAGACTCATTTATTCATTTGTATTTACGGCACATGCTTTGTGTCTTGTCTCCTCTCCTCTTTCAACATGGCCTTCATTCACTAGAACGTAAACAGTGGCACCTTACCAGAAGTCGATAAACACTTTTCAGCCTAAGGGGCATAACTCAATACTGAAATGAGAATACTTACTTAACACCATTTTTTTTACATGGCTGAAGCCAAATTGGAAACAAAACTGCAGCATTCTTTTAAAATGTAAAATATACAAGATGTGAACATCAATATTATTTAGCAAGCCTTAGAGAAGACAGGAAAAGGCCAATACATAAATAAGTCCATCATTTTTTATAGGTACTATGCTAGTGTAATTAAAACAAGACTGGCTGCTGCAGGGTCAAACCCACTCCAACTTCTATTCCGACTGAAGATGATTACCTCATCTACCCCCACCCCCTTCCTCACCAGGAACAAAAAAACAAATACCGTTCCTCACTTCATTCGACTATCCCAACATGGATTGTAGCACTTTTCTGCAGTGTTCAAACTTCTTCTGATGATACCGTTTGCAGTCAAATTACATCTACACTATATAATAAATAACAAATTATAAACATTTTTTTTTCTATGAATGTATTTATTTAATCGAATGAAATAAGCCTGTGCATAGCTGTATGATAAATCTTCATTAATATCTAAGACTTGTCAATTTAGCTCAGTCAGCAAAATAGCCTCTTGGCAATCAGTTGGTTGTAAGTTCGAATCAAAGTAGGATAATGTGAATTTAGATATCGGTTTACACCCTTAATTTTGGTGAGGATTGTTCTTGTTACGGTAGGAAAACAAAGTCAACTTCAGACTTTGTACTGGAGTTTGACAATTCCCAATAGATTTTCAATGTCTCGGCACGAGAATACTACTGTTTGATTTCTGTGCTTTTAATGTTAATTTGCATTAAAAGATAAGTCGAATAAGAACATTGTTTTGAATATCAATGAGGGACATTTTGTGCTCGTTTTTTTTTTACACCATCCCAAACAACTCTTTGATCAGATCTGAGAATTCTCCAGAAAGTTATTTTTGCTAAAATATAATAAAAGACAGAGTTTGATTGAAAGTGACATACAAGTTCTACAAAGTAAAACTGTCTGTATTTCAAATGAATAGATCTATTATTGTCATCGATTTCAAACGATAAGAACTAAACTAAAAAAACTGAAAGTTTTAGGGGTTTTTTTTATATCATCCATCAAGGGTGGCTCAGGGTTATTTTACTGAAGCATATTATTATTGTTAAGTAAGTATCATGAGTTATTCCACTTAGGCAGAATAGTTCTTATCCACTTCCACTAAGGGACGCTGTTTTACGTTCTGGTCAATGAGCAGCCATATTGCATTGTGTTATTAGTAGATCAGGGGGCTCGAGAAGCCATGTGTGTGTATCGTGACCGCAGTCATTGTTAATATATGAATAAAGGATCTCTGTGTGTACGTAATCTTTTGTTGCATTTTTAATCTGTTAATATCTGTCACTAAACCAACATATCACTAATCCACTTTCGGCTTGCTAGGTCAGTCGGAGCTTCACCAGAGCCCCATTAAATATACCTGCTGGGAACACATTCCATACTATCTGTTGCCAGTCTCTCACAATCCCAGACAAAGGATTTTATTTTCCTGGTTTGAATTCAGAGTTGTTTGTCTCCTAGATTAGTTGCCAACACTGCCCTGCATTTTTCGCATAGCTGGTTGGAGAAGGGATAGATTCACGCCTTTAGCAAAGGCATTAGTGCCAAGCAAACAAGCGATTGTCCCAGCCAGGGTGTGAACTCAGCTCGCCGGTTTCATTTTTCGTTCTGCTAATCACTTAACCACCGACATCTCGATGTACAGGTTTTAGCCTCTGACAAAATTGTAACTGAATGGTGTTATAATTTGTACCTTTATAAAGAAAAGAGACTCCATCGGTTAGTAGTAAACAGAATGGAACAATAAAAACTTGCGTTTGGCAACACTTGTGAGATCTAGTTATTTCCAAAGACTCCACTTATTGCTTGAACGACACAACTCTTTACAAGATAGGGCAATTCTCCAAAATGTTAGTTTTCTGATAAAAGGATTATTTGCATGAGAATGCGTATTGATTTTTTATGGTCTATGTGGGGCCCAAGATGATCAACATTGCCCAGTCAGGCTGAATCAAAATATCTGGGGGCAGAAGGGTAAGCATTCATGAACACAATAGACATAGAATTTTGTTGTGTTAGGTATTAGGTAGTTACACTTGGAATGTTGGGGGGGGGGGTTTATCATAGATAATAATGCTGGTAGTGAAAGTTTTGCTAATGGAATGGTATCCTTCTTTTGCTGATTCAATTGTAAATAGAGATACAATTTGTTATTATTGGAGGTTTTTGAGCAATGATGTCTACCCAAGAAGTTAAACTAATTTTGAAGTGTGTTTTCAAATTAGGACATGCTGATCAAGCTGTTGATAATGTCAATAGGGCATTTGGAGTGAATATTACTACAGAGCAAACTGTTCAGCATCGATTCAATAGGTTTAGGTCTGGAAATATTATTTTCTTTTTTAATCTTAAAATAAGTAGATTTGGGTACATAATAATTTTTGTCAAACTCCAAGTACAAAGTCTGGAGTTGATTTTGTTTTCCTACCGTAACAAGAACAACAATCCTCACCAAAATTAGAGGTGTGAACCGATATGTAAAATCCCCATTCCACTACCTTGATTTCAACTCACGACCAAGTGATCAGTAGTCGGCTGTTTTACAGACTGAGCTAAGTCTTAGATATTAGCGAAAATTTATCATACAGATATACATGGGTTTATTCCCTTCTAATAAATGTATGGAGGTGAGGGAATCCGATAGGATGGTGGATGCGGTTAGAAAATGTGGAAAAGAAAGAATGAGAAAAGCGTGTTACATCTCAAACATGTTTATTATCATGAAGATAAATCTTTATGCATTTCGTCACTGCGAGCAACATCTTCAGAAGAAAATTGAACATAGCAGAGTCCTGCGGTTCACTGCACACCACATGTATGTTTCTTTATTATATATACAGAATACAGTAAGGTGTAGTAATCATCTTCAGTTGGAGTGGAGTTTGACCCTGCAGAAGCCAGTCTAGTTATAATTATTTCCTCAATGTAAAACATTTACTAACCCTCCAATTATTTTTACTTGAAATCTGAATCAAGATATTCAGAATTGATACATGCAAATATTACACTGCATCCAATGCACTTCTATTATCAATGTTATCTGTCTATCAATCTGGATTTGCACAGTCCTAACTGTTCTTAGTAGAAACTTGAAATTCTGTACACACACTCCCCTCAACGAGTAGGGAAAATGCTTTTTTATGTTTTTAGTGGAGGGTTCAATTTTCAATGTAAGCCTATGCTAAATTGGTCACTAGCTTGTGCCCGCTTGTTTTTTTAAAAATTCAGACATTTTTTAGTGATTACAGCCCAACTTTTTAATTGATCACCCACTACACAGCATATATGGGTGGCGGTGATTCATAATTTCCCTTGGAATTATACTTTCTCTTGTCTTCTCATTTTCAAATCATTATCACTTGTCATCTTCCTTTCATGTTTTGAATGATATTTGTTACAACGGTTCAAATAGCTTTATTCACACACCATAAAACTTGATCTCTTAAGATGCTGCTTTCACTCCAAAGTACTGAATGGACAAGGTTTGTCAACCGGATACAATGAATTAATCATCCAACCTTTGGATTCAGAGCTGTACAAATTATTTCCATGGAATATCATTGGATTTATTTTAATTCTGAAATGTATATGAGACTTGGCATTCCCATATGTTTGCAAAGTTGTATGGAACTTTAACCTGTCTGCTGTACAGCATTTTCTGTGAAAGAAATTTTATATACAATTCTGAGTTTCTGCTGAGAAATCTATTAACATTTTCCCAATCTTGAAATATTACCATCTGGAATTGTAAAATGAAACTTAAAATATTGCCATTTTTATTGGGACATTTCTTGCTGGAGAATTACAATATCAGATTTCTTTGTCAAGAGTGTAATAAAATATCCTGTATATTACCCTTCAAGCATTTTCTTTCAGAACTTTGACATTGATAAAAATCAAAACCTTTGTTTGTCTATCTTTACATAGCATCTTGCTCTATGGTAGTGAGTCCTGGCTTACCTATATGAGGCCAGAGCGCAGCCTCAATGCCTTCCATACGCGATGCCTCAGGCGCATCCTCAGAGTCAGCTGGCAGGACCACATCCCATACAGGGAGATCCTACGGTGCCCTAGAATTCCCAGCTTGTACTCCCTGCTGATGAGAGACTGCCAAAAGAAATTTTGTATGGAAAGTTGGCCATTGGAACCAGGCTGGTCGGCTGCCCCTTACTCTGATTCAAGGACATCTGCAAGAGAGATCTAAAGGCCTGCAATATCTCTCCAGACAGCTGGGAAATACAGGCTGATAATCACGATGCTTGGCAACCGGCCACTGCAAGGGAATTGCAGACGCCGCTGAGAGGGGTAGTTGGCTTGCAGCAGAGAGGAAGGATCGAAAGAAGCATGCTGCAGCAACACTTGCATCTCTGTACATCTGCGCCAAGTGCAACAGGGATTGACACTCTCAAATTGGACTGTACAGCCACACCAGGCCGTGCTTGGACCCAAGCTTCTGACTGCACTCCGGGGGCGCATCAGTCATGGTCACCCGAAATTAAGCCGCCGATGAAATAATGACATAGATACAAAATATAGAATTGATTTTGACAAAACAGGTTTGTTGATCATCAGTGCTAGTTAATTGATCAGAGATTTGAATTTTTAAAAATATTTTAAAGTTTATTTGTGTTTATTTGCATGCAACAAAATGATACAAATAAATATAAATAAGCTTCAAAGTTAAAAATAAATCAAACTAAAAATCCCCCTAAATTAAAAACTGTGTTGTTTATTGATAGAAATTTCTTTATTGAAAAAGGAAACGTTTTTGCGAGTTTTATTTCTTTTTCCTTTCCTATTTGTATGATTGAATTAGATGTTGACACCTTCAGCAGCAACGTTTTTTAAACAACCATCCAATTATTTTCACTTAAAATCTATGCGTAGAATATATTGGCAGTGCTGCTGCTAAGGCAAACAGGGTGCTAGGACTGATTAAGCATACCTTTTTATATATAGACAAGGACTCGTTCTTTATATTATATGAAACTTATGTCCGTCCACACCTCGAGTACTGTGCACAGGCCTTGTCGCCATGCTTGAAGAGAGATAGATATTGTAATGATGAAAAGGATCTTGGTATCATAGTAACTGATAAACTATCATTCTCCAAATATATTGCCAGTTCTGCTGCTAAGGCAAACAGGGTGCTAGGACTGATTAAGCATACCTATAGACAAGGACTCGTTCCTTATACTATATAAGACTTATGTCCATCCACACCCCCAGAGTACTGTACATAGGCCTTGTCACTGTACTTGGAGAGAGATAAAAATCTTTTAAAAAACGTCCAGAAATGTCCAACTAACTTAGTACCGGAATTAAAAAGTATGAGTTATGAGGATAGGCTAAAAATGTTAGGGTTAACGTTGTTCGAAATACGAGAGATCGGGGAGACTTAATAGAAATAGAAGTAGATTGAATATCAGAAAATTCTTTTTAGCAATAGAGTTCTATGTAGTGCTATCATTAGATGTACATGATTTTAAGAAGAATTATGTTTATTATACCACCACAAAGGTTTAAGGTCCTAGATATTGTGTAAATATGATTGTTATGATGTGTGCTTGTATATACAGATTGTACACCTTTTTTTCACATTAAATAAAATAATATGTTCTAAATGTTCATGACTGATTCCAGTTCATAAATTGTTGCATTTCATCAGGAATTTCCATTATACTGCACTTCGTATGCATCAACAGTTCAAGAGTAAATATTCACTTCTGCAAATCATTATCACTTGTCATCTTCCTTTCATGTTCTGAATGAGATTTGTTACAAAGGTTCAAATAGCTTTATTCACACACCATAAGACTTGATCTCTTAAGATCCTGGTTTCACTTTTCGAGTACTGAATAGAGAAGGGTTGTCTACCAGATAAGATAAATTAATCATACTACTTTTGGGTTCAGAGCTGTACAAATTATTTCCATGGAATATCTTTGGATTTATTTTAATTCTGAAACGTATACAAGACTCGACATCAATGGATGCTTATAATGTTGTATGGAACTTTAACCTGTCTGCAGTACAGAACATTCATGCAAAGAAAGTCTATATACAATTCTGATTTTCTGCTGACAAATCTATTACTATTTGCCAAATCATGAAATATCGCCGTCTGGAATTGTGAAACTAAACTTAAAATATTGCCATTTTTATTGAGACATTTCTGGCTGAAGAAATACAGTATCAGATTTTCTTGTCAAGTTTGTAATAAAATAGTCTATTACACTTCAGAAGTTTGATGTTGATATCAAATCAAAACCTCTGCTTTTCTATCTTAACATAGAGATAAAATATGAAATTGATATTGACAAAACTCGTTCATTGATAAGGGATGTGAATTTGAAATTTTGAAACCAAAACTGTCAACATAGGTTTCTTCAGTTTTCAAGTTGGTCTAGCTGGCTATGTATGAATGTATCATGTATACAGGCTGCACCAATGGAGCTAGAGAGCTAAAAATTTAAACATTTACTCCTTATTATGTCTAGAAAAAAACTTTTTTCTTCTTTGAAAATTCCCCCTCTAAATACATTTTTAGTAGGGTTTCACTTTGCAATGTAAGTTTATGCTAAATAGATCCCTTAGTTTGTGCCTGGCAGCATTCACGCTTGCTTTTTTAAGATTCTGATTGGTTTTAGTGATCATTGCGTAACAAAAGGCGCGAGAAGTAACTTATTCATTGATCACCCATTTTTCCAATTTTTTAATTGATCACCCCCACCAAAAGATGTTGGTCATATGACGGTTTCTATTGAGTGACTTGCTCAATATGCAATGTAAGTTTATGCTAAATTGGTCACTATTTTGTGCCTGCTTGTGTTTTTTTGAAAAATTCAGATCGATTTTAGTGATCACTGCCCGACCAAAGGCAAGAGAAGTAACTTATTCATTGATCACTCCTTTTTCCAATTTTTTAATTGATCACCCCCACCAAAAAGCGGTCATATGACGGTTTCTGTTAAATGACTAACCAGACCTGTATTTTGTGTTTATTTGCATGCATCAAAATGATGCAAAGGAATGTAGATAAACTTGAAAATGAAGAATAAATCAAATTAAGAATCCTGTTGTTTGTTGATGAAAAATGACATTATTTAAAAAGGAAAAGTTTTTGCAAGTTTTGTCTAATTGAATTTGATGTTTCCATCTGTTCTTTGGTGCTTAACAGGTAAAGCAACAGAAACGTTAATTGACATCCTTTGAATACTTATGTGTAATCAATGTTTGGTTAATAAACTAGAAAATGTGATTAATTTTGTTAATAAAGAAATCTTTGTTTATTTTGACCTGAAGAAATCTTTCTGCTTCTTTAAAGGTGTGAATTTGTTTGAATAATAATGAACCTCATTAGCCCGACACTTGGAGTAGGCTCTTAGATTGAGAACACATGTTATGAACTAGAGCCAAACATTTTACAAGTGTTGCCTGTGGGAATGGCTTTTATACAAGACGAAACAATATCACCACAAAGTTTTTAAAAAATGAAAAAAAGATAAACAAAAAAAAAACAAGTTGTGTTAGTCACTCAAAAGAAACTGTCATTTGACCAATATCTTTTGGTAGCATGCCCTTTTGGGGGTGATCAACTAAAAAATTGGAAAAAAGGGTCATCAATGAATAAGTTACTTCTCTCGCCTTTTGTTGGGCAGTGATCACTAAGAATTCTGCAATTTCAAAAAACGAGTGTGAATGCTGCCGGACACAAACTAGGGGACCAATTTAGCATAAACTTATATTGTAAATTGAAACCCCACTAAAAACTTATTTTGGTCAGAAATTTAAAAAAAACAAACCCAAAAAACATTTTTTTTGTAGACATAATAAGGAGTAAATGTTCACCCCTCTTCATTGGTGCCACCTGTACTCATGACTCAAAGATAGCCAGCCAGAATCACTTAAAATCTGAAGAATCATATGTTGACAGTTTTGGTTGATGGTTTCTAAAAAAATCTTTTATCTGGTTGCTTCAAGAAAAATGTGTTTATTTTGTGAAAAAAAAAATTGTTTTTCTTGCTGTATGGATGGATCCAAAAGTGAAAACTTTAGTTTGTGATTTTTGACTGTTGACTTAAGCTCCAAAGAAAATATCAATGCATTGTACCATGTGATGTCCTTGCATAAATATTTTGTAAAATGCCTTGTTCAATGGTTGGATGATCTTTTCATGCTCAAATATCCAAACTTCTCCACCAAAAATCAATTAAAGCAATTTTGACTAGTGACAACCCATTCATAGTTGATGTCTGAAGCCAGTTCTGAATTGAATTGGGGATCACTGATGAGCAATAAATACCTACCTATCTATCTATCTATCTATATACAGAGTCTGTCCGGAAAATACCCAGCCACTTAATATTAACAAAAGAATAGCCTACCTAAGGTTATTGTGCCCTAGACCACTACAAATTACCCCTCTTGTGAATGTGAATGCCTATGCACCATAAATCTTAAACCAATGTCTGGATCCCCCACACAACTGAAGGAAAATGGTGTTGTCAGTGACTCAAAAGTATATGGAGAAGTTTAGCATATCTATTCATGTACTTACTATATGTAGCCAGACCTTTTCAGTCTAACTTGTGAATTCCCAATGTCTGGAACTTTCTATGATAGATAGGAGACCCCTCACCTATCAGATGAATTATAGATGAGGAGGGCAGTAGAATACAACATGTTCATAAAACCAGCAAGGATAAAGATACTAGTTAGAGAAACTCTTAAACTAATAGTTATCACATTCTTTGTGTTTACCTGTTCAAAAGATAAAATATTCCAAAGATAACATAGCAAAATGCTGGCATTGAACCTCATCAATTGTACCTGTGGAACAACATGTCCAGCCATGTCTGCTCCCATTTTGTCGAGTATAATGAAAATATGATGTATTCATAAGATGCAAGTAGCAATTGTTATTTGTCTCTCTGATCTTTGAGGGAATAACAACTGGGCGGAATTCATTGAATATATCTTGTCTTTTTAATCTGTAAGCTAACAAATATTTGGAATTTGTTTGCAGTTTAATCTGTAGGCTAACAAATATTTTGAATATGTTTATTTGCAAAACAGTGAAAGAGAAAATTATAATAAAAATCTCATCCATTTTTTTTAACTCTTAAATTCATAAACCACTTGAAACCCTTCAATGAATACCAGAAAAAAATAGTGGAACTCCTCTGCGAATGAAACAAAATGGAGATAATTTTAATCAGAAATTATTTCCCTTTTGAAATTGATATTCTACTCTCTTTATATGAATTTGAGAGTTCATGTTAAGAATCCTTTCAATAAACGGTAAAATATCAGCCGTTTTATTTGCTCTTTTCTGTTTATATGTAGAATAATAAATTATCCTTGTTGATTATTAAAAATCCAAACTATAAATGCTCCTAATCGGGTTTAAGCACTCGCAAACAACAACCTAGGCAAATTTTCCATTTTATGTCCACAAAGGGAGATGGCTGATATATTTGCAGTGATTAAATCTACTGTGATAGCATGCAGAAGTCTTTTTGTTGACAAAAGCTTTTAGGCTTTGATTTTATCAAAAATATTTAATGAATTTCACTGTTAGAAATAAAATC
>VCCN01004568.1:7706895-7720087 GCA_006491835.1 Architeuthis dux | reverse complement strand
CCATGACTTATGACCCGGACATTGAAGCAATTTCAGATAAGACTCAAAACCAAAAATAGCATCGAGTAAGTAAAAGGTTAGCTAAATTTATGTTTTCTTGTATGTATTTTCAGTTATGATAAATCATGCAGCTCTGATAGGTTCAATTATTATTTTTTTAGCTAAAAATGGCTCTTTGGGTTGAAAAGGTTCCCAACCCTTGATCTAGTGTCTGGTCTTTTCCTAATGCATTTACTGTCCCATGGGCACCAATCGGTTAGTCTTTTGCTCCATCTATTGTCACCTATTCTTGTTAGGTGACCAGCCCATCTCCATTTTGTTGCTTAATTATTTGTATATCTTTCACTCCCTTTGATCCATGTTGATCTTTTTCATCTCTTAGAGTTATCCCTTGCATTGTCCTTTCCATGGTTCTCTGTGCAATTCTAAGCTGGTTCAAAGTTTGTTTTGTCAATTTTTCACATCTGTATGACATAGTTGGTACTATGCATTCATTGTATACTTTACACACAATGGCATGGTGCTCTTCAATATGTTTCTATTCATACCAAATGCTTTCCAACCTATCATTATACATTGTTATATTTTGCTTTCACAGTCTTTCTCTAACCTTATTACCTGTCCTAGATAAATGTATTCATCAACCTCTATCTTTATGATCTTTTTGGGGACTTTATCAGCTAGTTTGTACAATTTGTTTAATATTATTTTCTGCAGAAAACAATATTAAACAAATTGTACGAACTAGCCACGGCTACTTAATCTGGGGCCCCCTTCAGCCTAGGTTGACCATGGGTGACAATTTTTAGCTGCTATGCCTGGGCGCTTAGTATAGAGGAAGTGTTGTCCCTAAGTTGCACCCCCCACCCCTCTCAGCATGGCTGCAGGATATGCCTCTCCAGTTGGTTATGGCACCTGATATTCCCATACCGTCACCCATCTAGGTACTTACCAGGCTCGACGCTACTTAACTTTGGTGATCGTATGAGAACTGGTATATCCAACAGGATTTCTTTCTCTACTTTATATAGTTAAACAAAACAATAAAGATTCAGTTTAGCTAAGCTGACAGACACAAAGTCGATGGTCCAGTTTACCATTATACTTACATTGTATATCGAAACCCATGCTAAAACATTGAAAAGCTTGGGCGTTTTTAAAAACTATTATGCTAAAAACATGTTCCAGAGTCCCATCAGTAACTACAGAAAATTTGGTGGCCATACCTCTATCTTTGGGTTATGGGATGACGAACAGACATTTAGTGAATTATAGTAAGATATAGGCATGTATCTTATAAATCAGAGACGAAAGTAATCATAAATTACCCATAAAAAACAAAATAATTATTATATCCATTGTCTAATTAAATGGAGTTAAAAAAAAAGTTTGGACCCCCCCCCTGCATGCGCTATAAAGTCCCCTCTAGTTAGTTGCCAAGCTACACCAATTCCTTACAACTAGTTATTGAGATATTCAAAATGGCTTGATACTTTCCTTGTACATTGAACAAATTCTATTCAAAAGTTAACCTAATAGTTAGCTTTTCAGTGACAGACTATATGAAGCTTTGCACAAAATGACAGTTTAAAGTTACATTACTTACCAGCAATTGACGGGATCTCATCTCATCACATGCTCGTCTGGCTCCATCGATTAATTTATTTGACATTTATACATACACTCGAAATAATCTTTCATTCGGGAAAAGATAAAGTTCAAATGCATATTTAGACAATCCACTCAATGCCGACTGAGTAACCCCACGGGTGACTGTCTGTCTGTGCATGCGCAGTATGGTCTGCTTTGATTGCTTGCCAAGTTACATCAACGCCGTGCAACCAGTTCTTGAGATATTCAAAGTGACTGGACACTATCCGGAATTGACATAGTGCATAAAAGAAACAGGTCTGGTTAATCAGTCAATAGAAACTGTCATGTGAGCAACGTCTTTTGGCAGCATGCTATGTTGGGGGTGATCAATAAAAAAAATTGGAAAGAGGGGTGATCAATGTATAAGTTACTTCTATCGCCTTTTGTTGAACACTAAACAGTCTGAATTTTCAAAAGAAATGTGTGAATGCAGCCAGACACAGACTAAGGGACCAATTAAGCATTTAACTACATTGTAAATTGACCCACCCCCGCACTAAAAACCTATTTTGGAGAGGAATTTAGAAAAAAAACAATAAAACGTTTTTCTAGGCATAATAAAGAATAAATGTTGAAATTTTTAGCCCTCTAGCTCCATTGGGAAATTGAATGTTGCTTTTACTATTAGGTGCCTAGTCAATAGAAAGTTACCCATATACAATGTTTGCAGAGAGGACATAACTACGGGACACCCTGTACATACATAGCCATCCAGCATCATTTAAAAACTGAGGAAACCCATGTTGACAGTTTTGGTATCTATATATTCTAGTTCTATTCAAAAGTTAATACAATCGTTAGTAATTCTGTCTCAGAATATATGAAGCTTTGCACGTAATGACAGTTTAAAGTTTCATTACTTACAAGGAATCGACCAACAATCGGATTTCATCACATGCTTGTTTTGTTCCATCGAATAATTTATTTGACATTTATACATACAATCGACATAATCTTTCATTCAGCAAAAGATAAAGTTCAAATGCATATTTAGACAATCCACTTGAGCCTTATAAATGCCAAAGATCTCAAACATCATCTGATCACTAATTACCCGAATAAGAGATGCCGAGATCACATGACTAATCTACAGAGCAGAAGTCAGAAGGTTGTGGATCTTTAGTGAAATAATTACATAAATAAATGTCTTCAGGAATAGATCACAAGGCTGTCCATGAATTGGCTTTAATGATATTGAACTGGCACCCAACATCGGCTAATGTACGATTGCTTATTGGAAAGGGAAAGAGTCTCCTTTTGATAACCATTTGCATGAATTCAGAATGAGTGCCCAGGGAGCACAGCGTCCGACCATTCTCTTAGTGTGGGGGCCTAATGTAACACGCCTTTGCTGTGTCCATGAGCTGGTTCATTACAGCGATAAACGAAGGTCAGACTGAACACACTTCAATTGAATCTGCAAGCAATTTGAGTTTCTCATATAATTTATCCTGCCGTGAACCCAATTGAAGAACGAGACAGCACTCGGAGAGCGAATGCCTCTGCTAATGCCATTGTCACTAAAAACCGAATGAAGATAAGTTTATATATAGAGATACAAACCAGAGGATATAACTGTAAAGAATTCCTGGATCCTCTCCAAAACATAGGTTTAGACATTTAAATATTTATTTCTGAATAACTACAAATGTTGGAAACATGAAACTTGCACTAGAGAGGATAGTAAAACCCTTAGAGTTTTGGAGGAAGTGACAATAACAGCAATAAGAGTTTTTCAAATTGTAGAAAAATGGGTATTAGGTTTAAATTTGATGCCGAGTGGGGTTTGTGTTACCTTTCTTTCTGTATCTATATGCATAGACATTGAGAAACGTGTCATTCAATGCCAATGCCAAGAGATGATGATGATGATAATGATAATGATAATAATAATAAGAAGAAGAAGAAGAAGAAAAAGAAGAAGAAGAAGAAGAAGAAGAAGATATTATTATGATGTGGTATTTATAATAATAGTGCTCAATATCTATTAAAATAGAACTTGTATAATATAATATAATAAGTTTATGGAGTCCTCACTAAGGACTCCATAATATATATATAGTCTGTGGAAACTTTCTGTTTTCTCATAACTGTTTACACATTTCTAAAAACACCCCATAGTGTATGACAAATCTCCCACTCTGCCTTCTCCATTCCGAAAAAAACCACCGCCATCCCGCTTGCAATACACCTGCCCCGATCCCCCCTCACCAATGCACTGTCCATATATGTAGGTAAAAAAATTTTTTTAAAATATAATTTTTGTTTTGTTACATTTCGAATTAACTACTATTCATGTAGATGTTATATTATAATTAGCTAATGTAGATCATATATACAGTGATACCTTGAATAGTGCAATTAATGTGTTCCAAAATTTGACCACGCAGTTCAAGGTATTATTTTAATTTAATGTGTTTTTTTCCAGCTTATACTTCATTCATTTGTTTGTACAGCAATACCATAACCGTACTACATCAAATCCTGCACTAATCATGGTATTGCTGTATTTACCATATATACCAGACTATAAGACAAATGGTTTGCAATGGCTTTTGGAGGACTACCACTCACAGAAACTCATCCAACTAGTCTTATCAAACTTCAGTAGGTGGCTTCCTAGTCATAATACCAGCACATTGGATGCAGTGTAATATTTGCATAGTTAATCACTGCTACCCTCAACAGACTGGTTTAAACAGTGTTGCTGGGTTTAGGTTAATCGTGTGTTCTGGCATTTATATGTATCCATGTATCTATGTATTCAGAGTATGCCCAGCCCTAACCCTTCATAGTAGAAACTTGAAATTTTATAAACATACACCCCTCAATGAGAAGGGAAAAACGTTGTTTATAGTAGGGGTTCAATTTACAATGAAAGTTTATGTTAAATTGGTCACTTAGTTTGTGCGAGGCTTGTTTTTTTGAAAATTCAGACCTTTTAGTGATCACAGCCCAACAAAAGCCAAGAGAAGTAACTTATTCATTGATCATCCTTTTATTCCAATTTTTTAATTGATCACCCCCAACACAGCATGCTGCGAAAAGACATTGATCACCTGGAAGGTGAGAAAATTCACCTTTTCACATATATCTCATCTGCATGTAATAATTACCACTACCCACAATAGACTGGTTTAAACACTGTTGATGTGTTTAGATTATTCATATGTTCTGACATTTATATCTGCATATATGGACATCGCTCAGCCCTAACATTTATAGTGGAATTTCTTTTTAATCATGAATTTATGGCTCAAACCATATTGTTAGTATTTTCATGAAGGTAATTTAATTTTACCAGCACCACTGCTTAACTTACGAGGTAAAAAGAAGCATATATGTGTGGCAGTGATTTATAATTTAAAACATTTAAATTAGATGTCCGTCTTATATAATGGCATATGGAGGGTAGTGCAAAATAGGTATACAGTTTTTATTATTATTATTGGATGAAGTAATTGTAACACATTATTTTAATTAAATTTGACTAGTTTTTAACTTCTTTACCCTTTTTGCATACAAGTTTCAATTCGGAAATGGAAATTGAATGTTATATATAAAAAACAACTGAAATAAGATGAAGGTAAAAACTAGTCAAATTTAATTAAAATAATGAGATATACAGTTATTATGTAAAAGATACCGACCTTTGGCACATAGTACTTTATTATTTAATTCATTTTGTTTATTACTTATTATTCATACATCATTCATCTTGTTTAATTGTTGTGAGTGTGCCATCCTTATTGTGACTATTGTAATAACACATAACCTGGTAATAATCTGTATGTTTTTCTATAATGACAACTATATACCTACTTCAGCACCCTCTTTATATATTAAATAAAAAGTACTAATGTTATCTACAATCTACTTTCAGTAATAGATATACATCAGCTCCCCCTATATATATATTAAATAAAAAGTAATAATGTTATCTACTATCTACTTTCAGTAATAACAATGTTCATTGTCATTCTCAAAGAATATGTTTGCAGTACAGATGTGAATGTTGTTACTATCAAAGGTGATTTGTGTGAAGAGAGTTAAAGCCCAAAGACGGAGAACGGGGTGGGGGGGTCAACCAAACGGAAGCCGAAATCACTTGGCAGAAAGAAAACATTTCTTCCTATCGTAGCCCGAAGCTGAGGAATAATGATATCAGAAAATTGCTTTCAGATAACGGAGAAGTTTAATTAAAAGTAATAGAATTACTCGGATTTATATCTGAGGGAAAAACCTCAGTTCTGACGTGTACGCATCTATTCACTGGTTTAGCTTTGGTCTAATCCCAGTTACCATACTCTTACCTGATAAAATGATCTACTTTTGAGCCTACATGTAGTTAAGCAACGTTTTACTTGGTCGGTCCGGTTTGGATGACTGTTTGCTGGTTGACGATTAATGCAGCTTCATACTAAATAAAGAAATTATGGCAATTTTAAGCGAAGAAAAAAGGCCAACAAGGAAGGAGAGGTAGACTGGAGGTAATGTCAACTTTACTTGATTTGAACAATTCTCAACTTTTCCCAAAAGGCCAGCAAAACAGAGAGAAGAAAAGCCAAAAAAGTCAACCTTACCTTGTGAAGAATAAAACTGGTATCGGCTTCTGGTACTTCGTAAAGGTGACTCAAGTTGCAACAAATCTCTCCATTGCGACGTTTAGTGTTGCCTGTTAGGACCCGAACCAAAACCAAGGTCTGTTATAGTTGTTGAGTTGAATAACTTACTTGAATAAATTTGAGAGCAAAAGGATACTCTTGGTAATGAAGTTAAGAGCTGGAATTTACAATACTTAGTAGTAGTTTGTAGTTGAAGACAGGAAGGGAAAAGGTTTTTAAATATCTTGTGAAGTACCGGTTTTGACGAGTCTGCCACTCTGATTGGCTGAAATGAAAATTTACATAACCAAGGAAAAGGAAGTACCTATAAATGTTGACACATCAAATCCATTAACTTTTTATGAGCTAACACAAAGTTGTTTTTCCGCCCCTCCTCTCCCATCCGGTAGTTGAAAAGGAGGGGGAGTACACTTTTTTTTTACAAAATATCTAAAGAAAAGAAAGATACAAAAACAGTTTGAATTACCTTATTTCCCGGCTTTTAAGATGCTACAAGTGGTAAGACGTATCCTACAATTAGCTAGGTATTTTTCATAAAGGTTGTTGGCAAAATCCTCCCTACAACTAGACCTTCGAGTGCTAAGACACAGGGTCATTTTTGAAGGAAAACGATGCCTCTTATCAGCCGGGAAATATGGTAAATTGCATTGTTTGATAGTGGAATAAAGAAAATATATAATAACTAGCATTCCAAGGGAAATTATGAATCACTGCCACCCATATATGCTGTGTTAGAGGTGATCAATTAAAAAGTTGAAAAAGGGAGTGGAGTTTGTCCCTGCAGCAACCAGTCTTGTATTATTTCTTTTTTCTCACAACTGGATGACTCTCCTGTACTTGGAAACAATAAAATTAGAAATAAATTCTAGATCATTTCTCTGGAAGTATTCTAGCAGAATCTATAAAACCATTTCCAATCATTCTACAAACAAACAAAAACGTTCAAATAACAAAAGCTACATAATACTAGTGTGACCCAATTTCTTTTTGAGTAATCCATTTTGAGCGATCAGTCACCGAAATTAGAAATTCCATGAGTTTATTGAATGCTGTTCAGAATTGGATTAAAGTTTAATTTGAAATATTGATTAAAGAATTGTCTAAAAGCTTCAGAATGCTGAATGAAAAACAAAGCAGAGGAAAAAAGACAAAGTATTCATTCCGTTGGTAGTGCCAAAAATCTTTAAAATCTCTTAAGCTGACATTGTAATCTTTATAGTTATTGCAACTCTATTATTATTCTCTCTTCTCATTGGTGGAAAAACGGAAATATTTGATGCGTCTGAAAGGAGAAGATTTTTTTTGTTTCTTCAATCAGTTATCATGGGAAAATTGAAGCAGCCATCTTTTATAACAAATCTTTTGGTTTTTTTTTGTCCATTTTTTTGTTGTCAATACATTCATACGTTTGCAAATTTATTCTTAAAAGTGTCTCATCTGTTTTTGATCATTCATATGTTTGCAAATTTATTCGTAAAAATGTCTCATCTGTTTTTGTACAATTATGTCATTCCTTTCTTGTCGCTCGCCGTCAGACCAGTGATAGGGTTCATGGGGTAGGTGTGGGGGCTTTTGGCTTGTGTTATTGAGCATAATGTAGAGATTGGTCTCCTCCTAGGAGGATTGACAGGATTGCCACGAGAGGCTCTCTACATGATCTCCAACTGCTTACGGCACCTGGTATTCCTAGATGGTCACCCACTTAGGTAATGACCACGCTCGATGTTGCTTAACTTTGGTGATCGCATGAGAACCGGTGTGTCTAATGCGATTTGGCCATAACTTTTTTACAATTATGTTAAATAGAAGTTCACAGCATTGCTTGCCACAAAAGACCAGAGAAAGGTAACATTGATTAATTTTTCCTCATAGCCAATGAACATTTATATTAGGTCTGAATTATGGTGTAAACAGTTAAGAAACCAGATCTGGTTAGTTGCTCAATAGAAACCGTCATGCGACCAATGTCTTTTGCCAGCATGCTGTGTTGGGGGGTGATCAATTAAAAAAATTGTAAAAAAGGGTGATCAATGAATAAGTTACTTCTCTCGCCTTTTCTTGGGCAGTGATCACTAAAAAAAGTCTGAATTTTCAAAAATAAAAAAGTCATTTTTCTGGACATATTAAGGAGTAAATGTTTAAATGTTCAGCCCTCTAGCTCCATTGGTGCAGCCTGATACATACATACATACATACATACATACATACATACATACATAGGTAGCCAGCCAGACCTGTGTAAAAACTGAAGAAACCTATGTTGACAGTTTTGGTGCACGGTTTCTACTAGCATCTTTACCCACCGCCAGGTTGGACTTTTCTTCTGTCAACATAACATCCCATTCATTGTATCGAAAAAAAAAAAGTGTTATTGCATTCTATTTTTCTTTTTCTTCTATGATATTAATATCCCAATGAAATAATGAAATTAATTATTAGTTGAAAAATTAATCAAAGCAATGATAGATTTTCAACTTTAAGGTGACAGGGGTCTTGTAAAAATATAATAAAAATTCAAAGAAAATATTAAATTTAATTTTCGTTGTTTTAAATTGAGTTTAACACATCTTAAAAAAAGGAAATATAAGTGACTTCAAATAATTACAAACATTGGAAACGAATCTAAAAAACTTAATTTCACCCTATATTCAAACAGCATGATGGTGGTGTAATGGATACGCGACGTGCCTGCCTATTTCCAGATCAGACATTGAAATCATGACAGGATTCCCTTAATAGTTTAATATATGTCACGTGCATGCACACACACTCAACTACCTTTTTATATATAGGTATAACAGAGACAACATATGGAAATCCTGGCCTAACAAAGATAGACTTAATCAATAAGTCTTTGTACCTAGCGCTGCCAAAAAAGGTTTGTTCCAGTTGGCATATTAGTGACCATAATTTGTTCTTCTCTGATCAATACGACACAAGATGGATTTCTTTGTTTAACAAAGAAAAGAACTGAGAACAATTCCATGTTGAAAAGTATGGAACGAGTTCTACTGTACGCATTATAACTTAATTTACAAGTATTAATCACTGCTACCCACAACATTGGTTTATTGCTGGGTTTAGGTTATTCATGTGTTCACATATTTATATGTATCTATGTATCTGGACTTCACCCAACCCTAACCGTTCAGAGTAGAAACTTGAGACTTTGCACATACACTCCCCTCAATGAGTAGGGAAAATGTTTTTTTGTTTTTTTGAAAATAAGGGTTTTAGACGAGAGTTCAATGTTATCTATCTATGCATCTGGACTTCGCCCAGCCCTAACCGTTCATAGTAGAAACTTGAAATTATGCACACACACTTTGATCAATGAGTAGGGGAATATTTTTTTGTTTTTTGAAAATTCAGAACTTTTTTAGTGATCACAGCCCAACAAAAGGCGAGAGAAGTAACTTATTCATGGATCACCCTATTATCCGACTTTTTAATTGATCACCCAGCATATATGGGTGGTGGTGATTCATAATTTCTCTTGGAATGCTAGTTGCCATTAACATTTAAATTTTCTGTTTGATACTATATTACACCTGAAGAAGGCCAAAGAACGAATTGGCCAAAGTATTGTGTGAACAACAACAAGGAGTTTAGTTGTCCCAAAAACTCTTTGAATGAACAAATCAAAGCAGTTGTTACATATTTTGATTTTCTTTACTTCTTATGTTTTGAACATTCCTGATGAAACAGCATATCGTATTCTTTTGTTTAAAAACAGATAAAGAAGCGGAAAGCAAATTTAATAAACAATGAGCCACATGAACGCAATAAATACTGAAAGGATTAGAAAATGTGTTGATCAAACAAAAACTGATTTTTCAGGAAAATAAATAAAGACAAACTAATAATAACATTACAAGGGAAATTATGAATCACTGCAACCCATATATGCTGTGTCAGGGGTGATCAATTAAAAAGTTGGAAAAAGGGGTGATCAATGAATAAGTTACTTCTCCCACCTTTTGTTGGGCTGCGATTACTTCAAAAAACAAGTGGGCACAAACTTGTGACTAATTTAGCATAAACTTACATTGCATATTGAACCCCCACTAAAACCTATTTAGGAGGTGAATTTTCTAAAAACAAAAAAAAGAATTTTCCCAACTCATTGATGTGAGTGTGTGCAGAATTTCAAGTTTCTACTATGAACGGTTAGGGTTGGGCACAGTCCGGATACATAGATAGACATAAATGTGAGAACACATGAATAACCTAAACCGAGCAATAAACCAGTATTGTGGGTAGCAGTGATTAATAATCTGCAACAAAGTCTTAAAGTTGAAATAATTCATGAAAACAGTTAGAATAGAAACTGTTGGGGGTGATCAACTAAAATATTGGGAAAAAATGGGATCAATCACCTTATTTTGCATCTTTAAACTGTCTGAATTTTCAAAAAACAAACGTGTATGCTGCCGGACACAAACTAAGGGACCAGTTTAGCATAAACTAATGTTGTAAACAAAAGAAACGTTTCTCTTCAATGGTGTGGCTTGCACAAGTGACACATATATACATAGCCAACCAGAATCACTTAATAACTAAAGAAACCTATGTTGACAATTTTGTTGACGGTTTCAAACATCTATTTTCTCACCAGTCTATACAAATACTTTTGTGCAGAGAAAAGGTTTCATAACAAAATTACTTTTGTGTTCTTGAAAGAGATTAAAATGTTTATTACATCAGATTTCAATTATATTGAAAAATTTCTTATCATAATCTTTGTAGTTTTTATGACATTCCTAATCTTTCCAGTCCTGTAAAGGGATATTTCTTATATATGTATGTAAAAGTTTCTTTTTTCACTGTACCATCAAATGATTAGATCTATCTAAAAAGAAAGAGAGAAAACACTTAACCATGGGTTTGTGGCAGTGAACAACTGGATATTAGAAAGTACATTATTGAAAGAATAACAAAAATGAACCATGTATTCCAACTATTGTTTGGACAATCGAAATCTCTTCTTCCTTGATGTTGTGAACACAACGTTTCTGCTGATCCATTCTTCAGCCCTCACATCAGGAGAATAATTTAAGAATAAAGGCAAAAAGAGGAGAAACAAGCCTGGCTTTTGCAGGGTTAAACGCCACTCCTACTTCTATTCCTAATTAAAATGAACTTTTGTATTGCATATATAATAAATAAAAAATTATAAAAATATATTTTTAATTTTTAACTATGAATGTATCTATTTATTATAATGAAATAAGCCCTTGCGTATTTCTAACAAAAATGTTTGAAGATATATAATGTCAACTAAGTATTCTCATTGTATGTAATATGGTAAGGTGCCACTGTTTAAGCCCTCATGGTCGGGGTGACATATTGGTTTTAGGAGATCGAGAAGAGGCATGTGGCATTCAGTGCTGGCATTGTAAATATATAAGAATAAATTGGATCTGTGTAAGTACGTCTTAAATAAATTTTAAATCTGTTAATATCTGTCATTATAACTATCTTACATGTAAGACTTGTCAGTTTGGCCCATTTAGTAAGAGAGTCGTCTAACAATCACTTGGTCAGGATTTCAAATCACGGTAAAGAAATGCTAATTTTACTTAATAGTTTGGTTTAACGTGCCGGAACAGACGAACGATAAAGAATTTACTCCCCTGAATTAGGTGAGGATTGTTCCCTGTTATTGTTCTCATGGTAGAAATACAAAGTCAACTCCAGACTTGGACTGGAGTTTGTCAAAAAAGTTTTCCTCTTTTCTTGAATTATACACCTGACAAGGATTCAACAGTGTGTTGATAACATGAAAGGTGGGAAGAAGAGATTCGATTGTCTGAACAAGTGTTGTAATATTGATGACTCCATCAATGAACCACCTAAAATCTCAGCCCCAAGACCAATACCAATGAATTACATATAGGTTTTCAATTTAATCACAAAGCCATGTTTGGCTCAAAGCAATATTTTCCAGATGCCATTCCCCAAATGGGACCAAGATTGAATTGCAAAACTTCACCTGCTACCTGTGCTTCATCATGTGACTAAGACAATTCCTCTAAGATTTTCTGGAAAAAAACCCCACAAAAACAAAAATCAATGACAATAATCAAAACAAAGGAAAAAAGGAAAGAAAGGAAAGTAGAAATGTTCATTGGTCTTTTTTAACACTTTAGTACCGTATTTGACAGCATATAAGACTAGTGGCATAGCTAGAGATATCTACAGATTTGGGTACCCAGGGGGTTCGGCTCCTTCAGGGGCCCCTCCAACATTTAGTGAGAATTGATGAAAAAGGAAAATTTGCAATGAACATGCACGATCAATTAATTGGCGAAAAACAACTCAAATGATGAATTATTATGAATTATTGTACAAATAGAAATGCAATCAGCAGAAATGCAATAGGTGAACTACTATTTATAAAGCTTTGGGGGCCCTCACCCAGTAGGGGCCCAGGGGGCATTTTCAAATAGCCCCCTCCTCCCCCACTCAGCTATGACTTTCTATAAGACCCCACTTTTTAAAAGAAAATAGCTCAAAAGGTAAATATAACCTTCATTGTCCGGCCACACATTGATCAGAACTTGAGAAGGAGTTTAATAAAACTGGGTGGTAAGTCACAGGAAATCAGGGAAATGCATCCTTTTCATAATATTCCTTGCTGAAATAAAAGGGGTTGAGCAGGGGGTCTAGGGGGCTGTTATATGCCATCAAATGAGGTGATTCAAATTTCTGAACTGTAAAAAGTTTCCGTTTAATTCCTGATTGATTCATCTCTTTTGCTTGGATGAAAATAATTACTTTTGACCGATAAAGGAAAATTGTTAGATAAAGATAATTTGATCAAAAGGTTGGAGAAAAAATTGCACAGAGATGAAATTTTAGATATGTGTACATATGCCTTTGTACAGAATAAGTGTGTTTGTATATATATA
>VCCN01004568.1:7555413-7568251 GCA_006491835.1 Architeuthis dux | reverse complement strand
AAAAAAAATAGGTTTTTAGCAGGGGTGTTCAATTTACAATGTAAGTTTCTGCTAAATTGGTTCCTTAATGAGTGTCCGCCAGCATTCACGCTGGTTTTTGAAAATTCAGACATTTTTAGTGATCACTGCCTGAGAGAAGTAACGCATACATTGATCACCCCTTTTTCCAATTTTTTAATTGATCACCCCCAACACACTATGTATCAAGTGTACAGGCTAGATGGAGCTAGTGGGCTGAAAATTTAAACATTTATTCCTTATTATGTCTAGAAAGAACATTTTTTTTGTTTTTTTTAAATTCCCCCCCAAAATAGTGGGGGTGTTCAACTTACAATGTAAGTTTCTGCTAAATTGGTTCCTTAGTGTGTGTCCGCCAGCATTCACGCTGGTTTTTGAAAATTCAGACTTTTTTTAGTGATCACTGCCCAACAAAAGGCGAAAGAACTAACTTATTCATTGATCACCCCTGTTTCCAATGTTTAATTGATCACCCCCAACACGGCATGATGGTTTCTATTGAGTGACTAACCTGTTGTAATTACTTTTGCCTTTCATGATTCTCCTCAGGATATTCCAATTTCAGGTTTGGTTTTTATTCATTCCATCTTAGAGCTTTATCATTTTCCATTGGTTTCTATACTTAATTTGCAACCAGGATTTTATTGGAATATATATCCTTTGAATGTTCTTTTTTGTGATTCTTTAAATCTTTCAGTTTGTACATATCCGCATAAGTATGCCTGTGAGCAAGTGTGTTCTTTAAGTGTCATCATCCAGAGGCATAGCTGGGGGGGTATTTGAAAACACTGTGCCCCCAATGGAGGGGGACCACCAACAGCTTTATAAATAGTTCACCGATAGCATTTCTACTGACAAATCTCATTAAATGTTGGAGGAGACCTCTCAAGGAGCCAGGTCCCCCTGTCCCCCAAATCCCCAGCCATGCCCCTGCCATCATCATTATTTTTATTTGTACTCATTGAGTTTTCACATCTGTAGTGACTGGTGGCTTTCACTGGAGATCAAGTGACAGCAAGTCTCCTCAATACTCCAGGACTCTCTTGAGTATTCTAGCTGATTTAAGCAATGTTGTCATCTGGATGGTCTCAATTTTTCTGACTTAGAATTAAAATCCCCTTCAGATAAGATAGTGTAATTATATTTTTTTTCATGATTCTCCTCAGGATATACCAATTCAGCTTTGGTTTTGATTCATTCCATCTTACCGTTTTATTTTTTTTACTTTCCATCGGTTTCTAGATGTAATTTGTTACTAGGATTTTTTAAAAAATATTTAAATTGTTTAAATTTTTTTTCTTCTTATTTCTACCATTAGTATGCCTGTGTGCAAGGGCGTTCACCGCCGCTTTTCCGGGGGTGGAGGTGGTGAGCTGAAGCTCATATTCGGGGAGGTGGGAAGGAAAAAATATATCCAGATGGTGGTTGTCAGGTAAGGGATTAGTGATACCTAAGCTGTGACTCGTCCTAAGCTGTCATTGTTCATAGTGATCCCTTGATATCCGGCCTCTATAGGGTTCCAACTTTCGAGCCCCCTCGCCCTTGAAGAAAAAGTGTTCTTCAAATAATTCATTACCTTTTAAATTCCTAAACACAGTGGAATTCTTCAATGAATAGAATTTTTTAAAAATGGAACTCTTCAATGAATAGAATTTTTAAAATGGAACTCTTTTGTGAATTTAATTTAAAAAAATGTTTAAATTTACCTAATGCTTTAAGGGAAGTAACTTTGACCAGAAGTTAGTCCCATTGATTTAACATTTAAATTTGTTCATATAAATTTAAGAGTTAATGAATTTATTTAACAAACAAATTGTAGCTGAATTCTGTCAATTCAAATGCTGAAAAAAAGAAAAAAAAAACATTTTTTATGGCTTCTTTTAATTTCTTATTCAAACATTTCAATCGGTCAATTTTCTTATCATCTCCAGCTGACATTTTCCACAAATTCACAGAGACTCTGCTGAAGTATCCTTTGTTGATAATATCTTGTTTTTGTCCTCGAAGCTGCTTCCAAGATTTGATTTTTTTTTCATGTAACTATTTTGTAAAATGTTTAACAAAAGTATGTTTTCATTGCCCAAATAATGTACCTGCTTTGGCATTTAGAAAACAAACGAGACACGTTATTCGTTCTCGCTTTTCTTTTTGTTATACAAAAGATAAACATGAACAGGAAGGATGGATAATATTTCTCTGTCTCACAAAAGGGTTTGAAGGGAGATGCTGAGCACAGACACACAAAAGATGCACTAAATTTGTTTTTTAAATTGTTGTTATTTATTTAGCTTGCAAATTTTGTCTCCGGTACATTTCTCTTGTCCGCTTGGATAGTGTAATGGTTAGCATGTCTGCCTCAGATGCAGGAGCTCCTGGGTTTGATTCCCAGTATGAGCAAAGAGTGTCGAAAATTCTTCATTAGGACAAACTCCCCTGTGCACTCAGCAGCTAATTGAGTAAACTCTAAGCTGTATGATTAGGATGGAAGTGACCCTCTGGTGGACTAGCATCCTGCCAAGGGGGTGGTCATAACAACTTATAGGAATAAAGTCCTGGTCTCGACCAGACTTGAAACTTGCAAGGATCACTAAAGCTGACACATGCAGCAGAAACCAGGTCTTTGTCACCAGAATATTTTTTCGTTGTGTTGTACTCATCTTTGGACGGCAACATATTCATATTTTTGGCAAGAGAGTTTGAATGCTGTAGAGTTTGGTTATAAATAAGACCTGATAATATCAATTTTAATTGTGTAATGTTCAACTAGAAATAATAAAATCCTGCTATATTTGGTTTAGATGAAAATTAACATTCTATAAAATAGTGGTAAAGGTGTATTTATTTATGGGTGATACTTTATGTAAAAATTCCAACTCTAATAGATATGTCCACAAAAACAATCGTTAACATTTTGAAGGAGATAATACTTAATTTGCAACATGCAAGCATATACATGTTTATACACTCACACTTTATATCTATAACGCACATACACACACATAAAATCTGTAGCATGTATATTTCATATATTAACATAACGGTTCCCACATACGCATATACCCACACACATAAGTGTAATGTTTATATAAATATATGTATACCAATAAACATGCCGAGACAAGCTCCCAGCAACCCCCATTCCGTTTCCGGTCCCAGAAAGAGCGAACCGGAAGTGGGAACGGGGAAGGCTCACTTCTTACCAGGCTAATCAACCCTATCACACGTGTTATCTTGTTCTGTCTTCTTTTCTTAACACGCTGAAGCAGATTACGAATCGAAACGCATTCTAATTTCACACAGCTACCACAAGAAGAACAAGAACAAGAACACAACAATAATCATTCAATATTCTGATGCTTTCTAAAGAGTTCTCTAATTGTTGGATTAGGAATGACAAAAATCATTTTGAAATCTTATACAAATGTTTCTACCATCCATTAGAGCAATTTATGTTTCCCAGTGTTAATACCACGGAAAAACATTGAAATTAATAATGTGAAGCCCCATTAAAAAGTTGGAACAGAGAGAAATAAAAGATTATAGATAAATATTTATTTTTGCAAAGCTGATTAACATAATCAGTGTTAAAGCTTGAATTGAAAAAACAAAAAAACCTTTTCAGATTAATGTCAACTCCATTTAAATGAAAACATGTTTACAACCACAGCTGCACATTTGTGCATAGAGAAAAACTCTTTTCAACAGATTAGGGATTTGCCAGGTTTCCTAATGCTTTTATTTTCATTTCATTTGTAGTAGAAAGAATAAACAATAAAAATATCACTCCAAGGGAAATTATGAATCACTGCCACCAATATATGCTGTGTTGGGGGTGATCAATGAATAAGTTACTTCTCTCGCATTCTGTTGGGCTGTGATCACTAAAAAAGGTCTGAAATCTCAAAAAACTAACATTAAAAAGGTCTGAATTTAAAAAAATAAAAGCGGGCATTCGTGACCAATTTAGCATAAAGTTATATTGCATATTGAACCCACCTCTAAAAACCTATTTTGGAGGTGAATTTTCAAAAAAAGGAAAAAAAAAAATCATTTTCCTTACTCATTGAGGGGAGTGTGTGTGCAAAATTTCAATTTTCTACTATGAACAGTTAGGGCTGGGCAAAGTCCGGATACATAGATAAATACATATAAATTCAACAGATAAGGGACTTTGTTAGGTTTCCTAGTGCTGTTTGTTTCATTTCTTTTGCAGTAGAAAAGAAATGCCCAATAAAATAACCCAATCCCTTTCCCTGTAAATGATAAGAAATAAATGATTAAACAAGTGATTTTTTAATAATTCTCGATTTTAGGGGCCCCAATATGAAAAATAAGACTTAAGTTTCATATTATTAAATAAGAACCTTCTCAAAACTTATGTTTACATTCATGTTTAAATCAGTTTTTTGCTGAGGCAGGGGGTCTCAAATATTCTTAAGACAGTCCTGTCTTGAGGTACTAATTATTGACCAGTCGCCCATCCAACACTGATTAGAAATAATATTGCTTAACCCAACAGATTAAGAGGTAGGTTACTTGTGAATTAATCTGAAATTTCCTATAATTTTGTTGGATTGAATGTTATTGCTCTCATGTAAATAATCACTGAATTCCAGAGTGCTTACCAAATTGAGATTGGTTATTGTAAAGATTATGATGACAGATTTAAAAAGCAACAAAAGATGTACTCACAGACTCATTTATTCATTCTTATTTACATCGACGGCACATGCTTTGTGTCTTGTATCCTCATTCAACATGGCATCTGTTCATCCAGAGTGTAAAAAGTGGTGCCTTAGCGGAAGTCGATAAGCGCTCTTCAGCCTAAGGGACATAACTTAATACTGAAATGAGAATACTTACTTAACAGTTATATTTTACTTCCTTTCTTAATTATTTATTTAACCCTTTCAAGACTAACCTATTAAGGTGCTTAATGCCTGAATTAAAATGACCCAGTAGATTTCTAAAATAGATTTACGGGACATATACATCCCAGCACTCATATACACCTCAGGTATATATATATATATATATATATATCCCAAGAGTCTTGAATGGGTTAATGAGCCGTTCTTTTAAAATCTGTCATCTCTACATCTAAAATTTATCATATCCCCAAAACTAAAAATAACCTTAGGGTCACTTACAAACAAAGAGCGTTGAAGTATCTCCTTTTCTATGTGCCATGTCCCTTCAATCATGGCTCTCCACACCTTCCTTTCTTTTGTCTCTTTCAGCAGTTCTTGCTGCTTTATGACCCCTCTGGTACTTGTTCCGCCATCCATTTCCTCAAACCCGTCAAGTAGGTTACCCACTGCCTACCTTTGCTTCCCTTGAATTTGATACACCCTGCAGGCATTAAGTTCTTCAAGATTTCCTTCATCATTATGGGTCTCAGATATTCAAACTAACCAAGTCAGGTATTCACCTCATCTGATGATCTTCTTCTCTCTGTGACATGTCCCTTCAGGATGTGGGTGATCATGGTTCTACACAGCTTCCTTCCTTTTGTCGCTTTCAGCAATTCTTGCTCCTGTCCGACCCAAATCTTCTTTATCCTTCTGGCAATCGTTCCGCTATCCATTCGCTCAAACTTTTCAAGTAGGTTACCCACTGCCTACCTCTGCTTCTCTTTCCTTTTATACGCCCTATGAGTGTTGAGTTCTCAATTAAATTTGCGAGTTATCTACACAAGTCAAGCCTTCTAGACTATATATATTCTGGAAGAATTATGCCCAGGCTATATGGTAGAGGCATATCTGGTTAGGGTCATTCATGCAAACTATATTGTAAATATTGTACCAAGGATGAAGTTATAATAAATTGTAACAATTATGTCTCAGAATCATTTAATAGTTATTCTAACTAATTCTAATAAAATAATAATTTCCCACGCCTCAAACTTGTCATTAGAGTCAAGAATTACCTGTTAGTCCTTCTGGGCATTTATAAGACTGTCTGGTTGTCGTGGTATCAAAATTCGATCATATCACTAATTTTGAAGCTTGCCGACATGGAAGCCACCATGTTTCTCCGGCTGATTCAATAACGTTTACCTCTCTACAGCCAATTGGTATTATTAGATTCAGTTGTAAACAAATGCACATATTTGCCGATCTGTCTGGAAAAGGTTAGGGGCCATCTTGAGTTACTCCAAGCATTTCAATTAATCTAATTCATTTTGATAGTATAGGAATAAAAATTGAATGATTTCAAGTAAAATCTATAGGTACAGGGACATTATTTTAGTAATTTGTCAGTTAGAATCATTTAAGTATTGCTAGTAGCGGAATCTACCGTAAGATCGCTCAGGGTGGTAAAAAGGAAAAACAGCCAAATTTGGGTGGAAAAAATGGACCAAATAATAGCCCAGGGCCATTATCCAAAGGTCATCACAACTGCTAAATTGAGCATAATAAAAGTTATGACTCGTGTGTTTTTATTCACTTCACTTTCAATCGGCAACTCGTTTTAAACGTATTTGGTACTTCTTTGGACAGTGTTTTCTTTGTAAGTTGTTATGAGAGCCGAACACACACACACATATATATATATACATACTAAATACAGTTTATATAATATATAGGCTGTATTTAGTACCTGCAAACACAAAAAATAATTTAATTTTTGTAATAAATAAATAATATAACTTGTTTGTTTTCAAACTCATTCAGCAATAGTGAAGAAGCATCAACTGAATTAATTTATTTGAAGCAACTTTTTGTTTATACAACGAATTGACAGATATTTTGGACTTGATGTCTTAATTATTATATGTGTATTCAAGTTGTCCAGTTTTTTATATTAAAGTGCACTAATACATAGATGCTTTCAAATTTTCATCTACAAAAACTTGACACCCAAATAAACACCCACCTAAAATAACCGACCATGGGCGATCTATCAGGTGGGGGATCTTACGGTAGACCCCTTATGTCCTAATTTCAATATGTATTTGAAAATTAGTCTAACTTCTTGGGTAGACACCAATGCTGGTAAGGGCTCAAAAACACCCAATAATAGCAAAGTATATCTCTATTCACATTGAATCTGCAAACAATTAGTAGTAACTTCTTGGGTAGACACCAATGCTGGTAAGGGCTCAAAAACACCCAATAATAGCAAAGTATATCTCTATTCACATTGAATCTGCAAAAAATTAGTAGTAACTTCTTGGGTAGATACCAATGCTGGTAAGGGCTCAAAAACACCCAATAATAGCAAAGTATATCTCTATTCACATTGAAACTGCAAAAGATTAGTAGTAACTTCTTGGGTAGATACCAATGCTGGTAAGGGCTCAAAAACATCCAATAATAGCAAAGTATATCTCTATTCACATTGAATCTGCAAAATAATGTAATTAGTAAGTTTAACTTTAACTTATTTCTGCACCAACTAAGCCATTTCTTTTGCCCGATCAACTGGTGGCAAAAATCACTGCTCGAGCAGAAACGTTCTGACAAATGCAAGGTCAGCACGATTTGATCTGACTTAAAAAAAACTGTGTGCAAAAAGAAATCAATTTTTTCAATCATTTATTGGTGAACATCTAAGGAAGCGGGAGGAATACACCAAAAATATCTGAAAAAAAATCCTTTAGGATTCTGCTTTTTTTTTCAAGGGTGCCAAAATCCTTTGCACCTAGTAACATTGAAAACCTCTAACTTGCGTGCCTGTTGATGCGTGACTGAAATTGACAGGAAATTCAAACACACTATCGTTCAGCGATGAGTTGCTTGCAGTGAGTGGTAGGTCTCCCTTTTTACTCAGCGAACAATGTCACTTACAGAGTGCTAAAAGTTAAGGAAAAGATTTTATAAATCATTGTTCAACATGATCAAATTCAGAAATCACTCGTGGGCCTTTTTTAGTTCACGGATTTGATTTTGGGTTCATCGCTTTAAATTGAGATTGAAATATTAAACTTTTTTTTTTAGGTCTTTTTTGTATCTTTTGAGAAAGAAAAAAAGGGTGAATTTGTATATGTGTTCATGTATATTCTTGCAATTTCATCAGATCAAGTTATTTTTACTGACCTTGTGTCATACTTGAAAAGAGAATTTCTTTTTCATGCAACTCTGGGGTTAAGTGAAGCTTTTTGTTCTATCTATTACCCTATTATTCAGTGCCAGTTTAACTATATAGCGAAAGCAGCATATGCTACCAGCCCCACAATTTCAAAGACTCCATGCTCAATGATTGCAAGCTATGAAATCCAATTCAGTGATTCGGCACTTGCTCTATTATTATAGTATTATATTGCCTTCAACTGTTATAAATGACTGAATGTTTAAGGTTAGCAATTTTAGCCAATTATCACCTTTGATTGAGGTTATTATTTTAGCACAGTAATTAATGGAAGTGTGATAACTATTTGATGCATATATAACATAAATATGAAGGTATCTGAAACGGAAGTCATAGCCACTGCACAAAGATAAAACCCAAACAAAGTAATACTATTACTGAAATGTCAGACATATTTGTCGTATTATCTGGCTGTATAGCAAATGAAAAAAATAAATACTTTACTCAGCAAGTAAAAGAAATGAATGTGTTTTAATATTAATCACCACTACCAAAGGTTTAGGTTATTCATGCGTTCACATATTTATATGTATCTGTGTATCCGGACATTGCCCAGCCCTAACTATTCATAGTAGAAACTTGAAATTTTGTACGCACCTCCCCTCAATGAGTAGGGAAAATGCCTTTTTTTATCTTTTGAAAATACCCCCCCCCCCCCATAATAGGTTTTTAGAGGGGTTTTCAATTTTATCTATCTATCCATGTGGACTTTGCCCAGCCCTAACCATTCATGGTAGAAACTTGAAATTGTGTACACACACTCCCCTCAATGAGTAGGGAAAAAGCCTTTTTTTTGTTTTTTGAAAATTCCCCTCTAAAATAGGGTTTTAGTGGCGGGGTCAATTTTCAATGTAAGCTTATGCTAAATTGGTCACTAGTTTGTGCCTGCGTGTTTTTGTAAAATTCAGGCATTTCTTTTAGTGATCACAGCCCAACATTTTAATTGATCACCCCCAAAACAGCATATATGGGTGGTGGTGATTCATAATTTCCCTTGAAATGCTAGTTTATATGTATTTTCTTAATTTAGGGTCACTTTATAACATATGCATTGTCTGGCCATGCAGTTATTGCTATTTTCCCATCATGCATTAAAATGTAGGTGTTTATATTTCTTCTTTAGCCAAATGAGAGGTAATGGATACAGGAAGATTGAGTTGTCACAATTTTCCAAGTGGAAAGAATGAAATTTCACTTAGTCTAGATGCTCACTCATAGTCTTTAACATAGTCTTTAACATAGTCTTGGTTTGTACATGTGCTTTAGATTACTAGTATACAATAATTGTTCATTTAAAACGATTTTTATTGTTGCAAAAATTCTAAAAAGAAAAGAATAAATAAATGTAGAAATTAATTAATGGAGATTTTTAACAGTCAAATTGAAAGAGTCTATGTTCTTTAAATATGACAAAGTGTGAAAAGTTAATTGCAAATGAATTTTTGTAAATCTAGAAGTTGAGAGCTTGAAAAGCTCAATACATATCTTATATTTGAAATATGCTTTTTTTGACAGCAGTTAATTGCGTCATTAAGCCAGCTTCAGTATTGTTGGGCTGGGTTTAAACTAATAAGAAAAATGGTAGTTAAATTTGGTATGTCTGATATCAGAACAAAGATTATTGAAAAAAATATTGATATTCTCAGATGTAACTGTAAGGTTGGTATAATGACAGATATTAACAGATTAAAAATGCAAAGAGAAGACGTACTCACAGAGATCCTTTATTCATATATATTTACAATGACATCGGTCAATGACACCCTCGTGTGTCTTCTCAGATCTCCTCCTAAAACCAATATGACTGCTCGTTCACCAGAACGTAAAACAGTGCCACCTTACCGGAAGTTGATAAGCACTCTCCTGCCTAAAGGGAATAACTCTTTATTAACTTAACAGTAACCGTGTTTTCACTTAGGCGTTCCATGCGTTTGTTACTCTTGCCGAGAGGATATTTTTTCTAACACCAGTGGAGGTCTGAATTTGTAATTTATGGCTGTGTTCTCTGGTTTTACTGCAGATAAATGAAGTCAGCATTTTCTTATCAGGGCATTTTGAGCAATGAATATCAGTATCCACTCTATGTTTCTTGTTCTGGATTCTATAGACCTCTAGTATGTCAACATGTTTTCTTCTTTGCAAGGGTCTCTAGATTAAGTTGTTTCAATCTTCCAGTGTAGGATATATTTCCCAGCCTCAGAATGGTCTTGGTGGCTCTCCTCTAAACTCTTTCTATGGCATCTGAATTGTATGCATAGATGTAATCAGTGATGGAAATGGATTTTGAGAAGTAGCTATACGATAAGGCTTGGTTTTGGGAACTAGGTCTATGGTAATGTCTCCCTTAGTAGACATTGAACATACAAAAAGCCTGGAAATTGAGTAGGTATATGCCATAGACCTGCATCCCCCCTACTTCTATTGCTGGATATAATTTAGACTCAAAAAAACACTGATTTATTTTCCTATCTTTTCTTGAATGTTGTTCTCGATAGGGCTGAGTTTCAGCTAGCGTTCATAATCTCAGTTAGCAATTGAAAGGTTATGCAAATGGATCTTTTTGTGAATCGGGAAGTGGAGAACCAAAATATATATAAAGATATAATTTTGTCTAGAAAGCATTGATTGATTTTCCTATTTTCCTGAAATCGTCAACCAAGACTATCAACATAGGTTTCTTCAGTTTTTAAGTAATTCTGCCTGGCTGGCTATGTATATGTTAGAGGGTTGAAAATTTAAACATTTACTCCTGATCTGTCTACAAAGCACAGCCTTTATGATTTTTGAAAGCCCCCCCCCCCCAATTAATTTTTAGGGCGGGATTCAAGTTTATGCTAAACTTGTTCCTTAGTTTGTGTCCAGCAGCATTCATGCTTGCTTTCTGAAAATTCAGACTTTTTAGTGATTCAACAAAAGGCTAGAAAAGTATCTTATTCATTGATCACCCCTTTTTCTAATTGTTTAACCGATCACCCCCAATCAATCATACAGGCTAGATTGAGCTAGTGGGCTTTATTTAATTATTTATTCCTTATTATGTCTAGAGAGAACATTTATTTTTTTTTTTTTAAATTCTCAACCAAAATAGATTTTTAATGGGGGTTCAATTTATAATGTAATTCTATGCTAAATTCGTCATTGCCCACTTGCTTTTTGAAAATTTAGACTTTTTTAGTGCTAACTACCCAACAAAACGTGGGAGAGGTAATTTATTCATTGATCACCACTTTTTCTAATTTTTTAATTGATCACTCCCAACACAGTCTGCTGCCAAAAGATGTTGGTCACATGGTGGTTTCTATTGAGTGACTAACCGGACCTATTCTTGTGAAAAGAATGCGTGGTCAATTTTGAACCATTCTGTTTAATAAGAATCTTTTTCTTATCATTCTTCTTCATTTGGGGCCATTTTTCAAAGACATTTATGAAAAAAAGAAATGAGCCAAAACAAAATATAGACACCTTAAAGCAAACCAATAATCACCATTTAATTTTACCATGTTTAATCTATGCAATCTGCAGTTTTATGCCATTCTATCAAAGAGCCACTGGCAGTAATTCTGATTATTCAACCATCAAAGCCATTAAATTGTCCTCGTCTTTTTCTCAATCGTTTTGAAGTATCACTTAATGGTTTTACAACGATTTAGCAAAGTGCTTTTCCATTCGTTTATTACTTGAAACTAAACTTGCAATGGCTTTAATTTCGATGTGCCGAGTATGAAAACAAATCCTTCCGACAATCCCTACTGCAGACATCAGCCTACAGGTTGTTCTTTGGCCTCCATCATTTAACCTACAACTCGTACGTCATCGGAAGAAGACAGGTCAGAATCCTTATGTAAAGATTATCAAAAGTTTAGATGCAAATCATGTAGGCATTGTTCACCAGATCCGGTCAGGTTTTTGAATGTTCTTCTCTTGTTTTCTTTACATTTGTTTTGAGCTTCCACTTGTCAGCGCAGAAAATAAATGAGTTCTGGGCTCTTATCCCATTATATACATGATTCCATGTCAGGTTTATTTCCTCCGTTGCATGAGAACTTTATTCATCCGCATTATTACAATGTTGAGTGAGCCTTCCGGTCTTGCAAGCGTATGGTACTTGTGTGTTTTATTTGTGCCAATTACACGGAGAAGTTCAGGGATCAATGCATAAAGAGAAATCTCCAATGAGCTCATTCAGATCAGATTGCACAAAGAGCATTAGGGTCTTTAGAGAGGGTTTTTTTTTCGCATTATGTACCCATTAGTTTACCCATTCTGTCAAAAATGATGGTGGTATTTAAATAATTTTGCAAATGCACAGTACTTAAAAAAAAAAAAATCAAAAACATTGTTTTGCTCTGCATTTTCTCGTTTATGTTCAGCCAGTAAGGGAGACTACTCTATAATTAGAATTTAATAGTTACTCCCTTGACAAAAGTTACAGACAAAGATATAGCCAATCATGTGGCATATTATATAAGTGGATTACAGTGAATTCAGATTACAAAAGCCTATCAATGTTGTAAAATAAACAATGTTGTTGTCTGTTATTGAAATAAATTTTGGAGTATGGCATATACCTACTTAATTTCCAGGTTTTTGTATGTTCTATGTCTACTAATCGAGCCAGTATAGTATACATAGTTCCCAAAACGTATCATCACTGCATACATAGTTCCCAAAACACATCCTTGCCATATACCTGGTTCCCCAAACCAACCCTTACTGTATACCTAGT
>VCCN01004568.1:7522240-7539142 GCA_006491835.1 Architeuthis dux | reverse complement strand
GTGTAAGAGTTGTGTGTGTCATTTATAAAAGATAAATGGAGAAAAATTTCTTGTGAAAGGTATGAATCCATCCTAATGAAAAAGGTCTCATTACTATCATGCCACAATGGTTGACTGGGAAATGATTGGGTGAGTGTAGCACTTGGGCAAACTACTGCACTATGATATTTGGTCTGGGTTTAATGTGATGCCCTACGTGCTTACATATGGGTAGAGACAAAGAAATGTCCAGTTTCCTCAGCACATGCATTTTGGCACAGCTCTGGCATCAGGGAATGCCCTGTTCCATTCATTGTCAACCTTGACAGGTGCCAGTTACATAGATATATATTTTCTTGTAATAAATGCTGCGTGTTCAACATGAATAATGTGTAGAATGTACAGGCCGAAACGCTTTGTCAACATCAAAGATAGGAAGAAGATATTAGATTGTCCGAACAAAAGTCGGTATGTTAATGACTCTTCTCAAAGTTATAGGCAATAAGTGAATAGTCTATCTGTTATGTAAGCTTGGTTTAATGACAGATATTAACAGATTAAAAATGCAACAAAAGATTATGTACTTACAGGTCCTTTATTCAAATAATGACTGCAGTCACAATACACACAAATGGCTTTTCAAGCTCAATGAATAGGTTACATATTCACAATGACCGCGGTCATGACACACACACGTGTGTTCTAGGTCTCTCTTATCTACTAATAACACAATGCCAATATGGCTGCCTGTTGACCAGAACGTAAAGCAGCGCCCCCTACCGAAGTGGACAAGAACTCTTCTGCCCAAGGGGAATAACTCATGATACTTAACATGTTAAATTGTATCTTTGAAATGCTTCCGGGGAAACATCTGCTGTTAAAGATAAAATATGTATATATTTCCCTGTTGTAACATTCTTGTGTTGGTCTTTCTGTTCTAGCTGTTGAGATCCGAACGCGTTTTGGTTCATAACCGTGTTTAGCGTGTTAAGAAAAGAAGACAAAACAAGAAACACGTGTGACTGGGCTGTTTGCCTGTAAAGAACTGAACCTTCCCCTTTCCCACTTCCTGTCTGCATTTCTGGGAACGGAAACGGAATGGGGGCTGCTGGGAGCTCACTTCGGAATGTTTATTGATTTAACATATACATACATTACTTATTGATTTAACATACATATATATATATATATATAAACATTACTCCAGTCACTATCATTTTTATCAAAAAACATGTTATAAATTGTCAGACTGGTGTATGCTATCATACAAAATATAACAGCCTGTATTTGGAAAAATAACTTGAATTTAAATTTTTATCTTATCAAAGAAATGTATGTTCAGCAGTTTGTTTTATGTATTTTTTATTCAAGAAAATTTCAAAGATTAAATTTTAATTTAAGCAAATTAGACAATTTTGCAAACATTTTTGGAAAGTTGCCCTTCTTTTTTTATTATTCATGGTTCAACTATATCTGAAGATTAATTCATTAAAAGATGAAAAAGAAGATGTGTTTTATCTCAAAAAGTTGTGAGGATAGACAAGATATAAAGAAAAACACCAAAGATATTGAATATGTTTTTATTGACTGTATTATATATTCAAAGTTTAACAAAGGAAAAAGCTTATGTATGCAAATGTATTGCAAAAAGAGGAACTAGTTTATTTATTTAAGAAATAGTCTCTCATAAATTTTAGTTTCGCAGTGATAAGATGGTTGAATATATTGGGCCTAAGTATACACTTGTTCAGAATCCTTAAATCTTGGAGACCTCCATTTAACACACTCAGTGCCAAAGGCTGTTAACATTTTCACTGCTTTAACTGTTAAGCATTAAATTTTCCCGACGAGTACATACTCGACATTTTTAAATTCAGAGTGAACAAGTGCCTAACCCAATGTAAGTCTATTTTTAATTCTCTTATTGCTCTTCATTTTTAGTGTTTCTAACTCTTATAAGTCATTTTAACTCACGTATTGCTTTTTTTGTCATTTTTAGTCTTCATTTTAAACATGTCATGTTTTAGTGTTTCCAATTTCACAATTTGAACATCAATCCGCTATTTTAACCTATTTTTTTACTGGTCTTAATTCTGTGGCCTAAATAACTCACTTCTTACTAACTCTTTGATGTGAAAAGTGTTCGAAAGGCCTTGCTTAGGGTGACCAAAAGTAAACAAAAAAAATTAAATAATGTTAATTACTTAATGTTCTCCTTTTTGAAATCTGCAACTTGTTTCCATTTTGTCCTCTGTACACTGCTGTGACTGATACTTGCTTTCCAGCAATGCTATTTAGTGTCTGGAGAATCCCCATTGTTCTATTCTTCGCCTACATACATCAGAAGAAAAAACTGTTAGTGCTGAAGGTGTTAAATAACTGGATAGAAAACAAATGTTAACTCTGTTAAAATAAAAATGATTCACATTAAAGAATATGACCATTACCGTTCTTGTAGTATGCATTATTTTTTATTTTTGATTCAGAAATATTACTAGCACCTTCATCCTGTTGTTTCACTGACAGTATTCTGGCCAGAACATTCTCCAGCCATCATCAGGTGTATGCTATATCCAGTAACCATCTAGATTCTTTAAATGGAAACTTTCTAGTCATGTCTACTATCATTGTTTGGGATTGAACTTATAATCAGATCTGGCCTGATGGATAAGCAAACCTAGCGGCTCCTGTTGCCACCAAAGGGCTCCCAAGAGCGCTGTATAATCAATAGTGCTAGCAGCACTGAAGCGGTAGAGGTCCCCAAATCATATTCTGCTTAGGGCCCCATGAAGGCTTGCACCAGCCCTGTTCACAACCTTTGCTTTTGTCTAGATTTTGTCTAATAATTCTTTATTTGGAGACCATACCAATCTTTCCACAAGGTTGGCTGTTACTTCTTTCTCTTTTACAACTTTGGTACATGGGTAGAGACAAAGAAATGTCCAGTTTCCTCAGCACTAGTCCATAACCTAATGATGAAAAAATCTTTTATTTTATACAACAAATATTTATGTTTCAACATAACCTCTTTCCTTGTCAATGCAGTGCATTTAGCCACATAGATCAAACATTATACAGTGAAAATTACAGATCAAAATTCAGACACTGATCCATCCTCATTTGCCTTCTAGTGAGTTTAAATATGAGTTTTTCTTTCTGTTGTTCATGTGGCACATATCATCTGAAATTTAGAATCGTATGGCCTGAATCATTCTTCTCAACCAATATTGGCAAACTACAGCCCCATACCCCAATGCTACTCGTATTTGGAGGGCTACCACTCACTGCAACTCATCGAAACCCCCATACCCCAATGCAACACATATTTGGAGGGCTACCACTCATTGCAACTCATCGAAACCCCATACCCCAATGCAACACATATTTGGAGGGCTACCACTCACTGCAAATCATCCAAGCCCCATAACTGACCATATATAAGGCCCCCTAGTCATGATATCAGCACATTGGATGCAGTGTGATATATGCATAGTTGTTTTTTTTAATTAAATGACCATCTTATGTACTAGCATATACATATGTGGTATTAAAATTCAAATAATCTTTTTTGGATCATATTTAATTTAAGCTAGATTGGTATTAATGTTACTTTTGTCCTTAATCTTTTGTTGTCAGTTGATTATTCATTACAACAAACCTTGTATCTGGCAATCTCTCAGCTTTTTCTGAATGATAGCTGTGAAGGAATGGTTGTATGCAGGGAAGATCTTTTTTGGCATCTCTGCAAGAGACCAAATTTGATGATACATGATAACATGTATGGAAATGGTGCCATCTTTCTGTGGCATTGCTTTTTATTTACAGCACTTGGCATTCTCTACTTGCCACACTTCTAGATAGTATTGTATTTCTTATCTGTCACAGTCAAGTGAATATAAATAAATGCATATACAATCATTGTAAGCCCGGAATGGGTAATTATTAAATCAGTGCAAGTTTGTTATAATAGAAATATGCCTAATTCTTTTTCTATTATTTCTATGGATTTTCTTTTAATGCACATCCAAAGAAGAAAAACCAAGCGCACGAGTTACAACATCAACTCCTGTTAACATGAAATAATATACTTGGCAGCGAACAGATTAAGATAATTTAAGGTTCAAGATAGATAGCTTGTATCACAGGGGTGGATCCAGGATTTTGAGCAGAGAGTTTCAATATTTCTTTTTTTTACTGCATCTGTCTAATTAGACCAGTGGTTCCCAACCAGGGTGGAATTACTCCGGTAGAAGAATTTGGGTAGTCCATGGGAGGAATAAGGCTGTTAGGTAAAACTAAAAGTCCAATCTAGAGATAAGGCATTCTATCTATCTATCAAGTCAAAAGCTTGAAATAAGCACCAAGTTGAGAATGATTTAAGATGTGCTCTCTCACAAATAGACCCACAAATCGAAGAACTAGTAGCAAAAAACAAGTACGGAGATCACATTGACGTGTATATCAGTTAAAATAGGGATACATGGATACATAAATACATAGATACATATAAATGTCAGAACACATGAATAACATATACCCAGCAACACTGATTAAATCGGATTGTAGTGGGTAGTGGTGATTAACTACAAAATCAGGTTTGTCTGTGAGAATTTTTGGTGAGCCAAATTGGGAATTCTGTTGGATCTTATTATTAACCTGAAGTAAAAGATTTTTGTTTTTATTTTTGGTCAAGAAGACAAATGACTTTGATGAAGATTAGTGGAAATTCTGCCACAGGATATATTCTTCCAATTCGCGAATGTACACGAATCATTTAGGGATAATAAATTTGATAAAAATGGATACTGTATATGATGGACTATAAGACGAATGGTTTACAAGGGAATTTGGAGAACTACAACTCACTGCAACTCAGTCGAGCCCTCATAACTGTCCATATCAAACTTTGGTAGATGGTCTGCTAGTCATATATCAACACATTAGACGCTGTGTAATATTTGCATAGTTTTTTTGTTAAATTGAATGGCTGTCTCATATACAAGCATATATGATACTGTATGTTCCAAAAAATATGCACAATGAAGATTTAGAAGAATTCTTTTTTAAATGCATTGAGATTTTGAACTGAAATTTAGCTGTAGAAACTACGGATGGGCTAAAATCATTCCACAAAATTTGAGTTTTATGCTTCAGTTGTGTGTCCACATGAACGATTTGAAAAAGCTTGGGAGGGAACCAGAACCAGTTACTGAGTAGGCACCAACCTGCGCTAGCTGATTCGACTTACGTACATCACATCCAATCAATGCAGGGAAAAATCAAATGGCACATTGACCGTTTGCAATGTAGGGTCAAAAGGCAGACAGGTTACTCTTTCAACTGTGTGTCGACAAGCAGAAAGAAGAACGACTTGAATTTTGATTTCAACCAAGCTTTTTCAAATCGTTTCAAATTTTGTGGAAATATTTTAGCACATCTGTAGTTTCGACAGTTAAAATCTAAGTTCAAAATCTCAATGCAATAAAAAGTTATTCTAAATTTTCATTATGTATAATTTTTCAGAACGCATAGTATCTAATATCTCATACACATGCAAATACATATTACACTATATGTATTTGCATGTGTATGAGATATTAGATACTATGCGTTTAATGACAGATATTAACAATATTAAAAATGCAACAAAATATTATGTATATACAGGTCCTTTTATTCAAATAATGACCGCGGCCAACCACACACGTGTGTCCTTCCGAGCTCTGTCTTCTACTAATAACACAATGCAATAATGGCTGCTCATTGACCAGAACGTAAAACAGCGCCCCCTAGCGGAAGTCTTCTGCCTAATGGGAATAATAATGATACTTAACATATAGTTTTCTTTTTTAGCAATAGAGTGGTAGGACTTTGGAATAAATTATCGGAATATGTAGTGCTAACAACAGATGCAAATGATTTTTTAAAAAATTATGATGTCTATTACACAGCAAAGATTTAAGGCCCTAGATATTGTGTAAATATGATTGTTATGATGTGTGCTTTTATAAACAAATTGTATACTTTTTTTTTTCACACTAAAATAAAATATAAAAATGTTATATACAAATCTACACATCAATGCACAAACTGAAGTGCCACTTATATAGAAAACATTTAAAATAAAACAATTTAATGAAATATAATGACATAATAACAGTGTCATCAGTGGAGGAAATAGGGGGTATGCAGGTGTACAGCATAGCATCATCATCCTTTTAACATCTGTCGTTGAACATAGACCTTCCCAAGATTCACCAGATCTTTCTACCATGGGTGTCGCATCGCCAATATCTCTCAGACCTGTCTAAATCATCACTACATCTTATTTTGTGTCGGCCAACATTTTGCATAGGGTCTCGTTGTGAGTCGTCATGTCCAACTGTTGTCTGACATTCTTGCAACATGACCAGCCCATTGCCATTTGAGTTTTCTTATGGTTTCTATGATATCTCTGACCCCTGTTTGTTCTCTAATATACTGAGCTGTCTTGTGTTCTCTCCATGTGATGTTAAGCATGATCCTCTCTTGTGCACATTGCATTGTTCTTAGTTTGAGAGCCAAACTTTTGGTTAGATTCCACATTTCAGCTCTATAGATGACTATCGGGAGGACGCATTGGTCATAGACCTGTTTTTTATGACTAATGGGATTTATTTTTTCTTGAATGTTGAGCTTCCTCTACCAAAATCTTGCCGGCCTCAGTGTCTACTAATGGAGTCATTACCATATACCTATTTACCAAAGCCCAGTTTTACTGCATACCTAGTTCCCAAAACCAATTTCCATCACTGAGTATCAGATGAATAATATATATAATAGCATAGTCTACCAAATAGATTAAAGAAACTTGATTTAAAAAAATTGAATTTTGGTTTTCTTTAAGCAATGAATTCATCCTTAAATTGTTTCATAGAGTAGACCGTCTCTAATCAGTCTATCTCTAATCCGGTTCCTTCACTGACTTCAAATTTCCCAGGCCACTGTAATTCCAAATTTCCCAGGGTACTGCACCAACCTGCTGCGCATTGTTTTTTTGTTGCACCTTTTTCACCAAGCGATTCCTGCTCGTCTTCCTGCATTTATTAATATGATTTGCTCTTATTTAACCCCAGTTATGGCTGCAGTGAATAAAGAAAGTGCATCCCGTGCTGTGAAGTGAGAACACAGCACATTATCGATTAAAGATAAAGTGAATCTGTGCCTATATAGTACATTACTTCATGAAAACTTCACTTCCTTTTCATTCAATGTTTCTGTTTCTTTATTATCCAAGTTAGCTATTGTTTAGAGGTAATCCTTCTGTGATTCAGCATTTTCACTAATTCGGCACTCCTCATGACGGATTAGTGAAGTTCTACTCTATTACTTTTGGCACAGATAATCAGAGTAAACTAATGATATGATTCAAACATGTAATCTGTACTAATGAGATCCAGTTTCCTTCAATACTTTCTTTGATCTGCTTGTTATGTGATGAGTTGGTCATTGTATGGCGGCCATTTGCATTCTAATCTTATAATTATTGCCTCTGTTTTGCTTAGTGATGAGGTTGCTAATTATTCCATTCAAAGCATTGCTCTTCAGGTTTGTCAGTTTTCTATCTTCCTGAATACGAATCTTCCATCATAGAACATTTGCCACTGCAAAAATCATTAGCATTTGCATTTGAAGAGAAAGATAAGGAAATCTGCTATGGTGTCCTCAAATTATTTATTTTTCAGATGTTTTTTGCTCTGATGGTTAAACTTAGATAAATCATAAGTACTTATCTAATTCTACATCTATAAAATATTATATAATTTTCTTTCTTTACAACAGGCTTCATTATCAGCAGCGTCTGTAGTTCAATGTCTTTCTTCTTGAAATACATCTCTTGATAGGAAAAGCAGTAGTCAGCTATTTCGTTACCAAGTAATTTTTTTTTAGGGTTGTGTGGGCTTAGTGGTATCTTTTATCTTTGTTGGTTGTCCCCTTCATTTTTGCCATGTTCTTTTTCAAACAGTTCCGCAGCAGTGGAGATGGTTTGCCATCAAAGTTTGCGATCTGCTGCTTATTCTTCCCAGGTTTCTGGGTTGATGTAGGTCTTCTTTATAGTCAATGTGAGTTGGTCTTTGTAACAGCACAGAGGGCATCTTTGAGTGTCCTTTGTCAGTGCTGAGTATGCTGTAATGGATCTGTTGGGGAAGTCTGTTGTCACTCATACGGTGCACTTGATCCGTACACCTGAGCTGATCTTTGATGATAGTGACCTTGATGCTGCTAACTTTCTCAAGAAGTGCAAGGTTGGTGACATTGTCCTCCCGTTTGATCTTCATGATAGATCAAAGCTTACGTTGATGAAAACTGTCAATCTTTTTTTATTTTCAAAGGCATGTTTGGCTTCCGTTAAAGTAAGGTTGAAATGACAACAGCTTGATACACTATGAGTTTAGTTTGTTGTTTTAGGTTTTTGTTTCTGATGACAGCTAGTCTTCCAAAGGCACATGGGTAGCACGAATCCTGTTCTCCACATCCTTCTTGATAGATAGTTCAGCATTTTTCAGTATATACGACATATTCCTATTTGCAGAGATTTTCTCAACCGAGAAGTGATACATCGGTTTACTGCAGTAGTATACAGAGTATTTTTCATAATTATACAGGGGGAGCATAGAGTATTTCACTGATTTCAAATCTATAACCATTTTGATACTGCTGGATAGCTATGTATGTATCACATGTACAGACTGTACCAGTGGAGCTAGAAGGGTGAACATTTAAACATTTACTCCCTATGATGTCTAGAAAAAATCTTTGTTTTTAAAAAATCCCTAAATTGGTTCCTTAGTTTGTGTCCTGCAGAATCATGCTTGTTTTTTGAACATTTGGATTTTTTAGTGATCCAACAAAAGGCAAGAGAATTGAAATTCATTGATCACCCCTTTTTCCAATTTTTTAATTGATAACCCCCAACAAGGTATGCTGCCAAAAGACGTTGATCACGTGACGGTTTCTGTTGAGTGACTAACCAAACCTGTCTAGCATAGTTTTTAAGATAGGATTGGATATAATCAGGGAAGGACTTTATGCTCACTCAGTATAATTTCATTATTAAAGACACAGGAGAAATGTTTACCTTCATTTTTGTGGGGAGGAAAAATAGTGTGTCATTTCCACAGGAAAATACTCATAAAACAAGACTTATTATTTTTTATTTAAAGCTTGCTAATGTATGTATGTTCCGGATATCATAGGGTAATTGATTCCCAAATCTGGGTGCTATATAGCTGAAACTCCTGCACCCATGAGTCATATTCATAAAGACAAGTTCTAAAATCTTTGCATTGCACCAGGAGTTAAAGGAGGCCCGAGAGTTAAACTTCTAAGTCGATACAATATGTCCATTAATGAAATAGTTTGACTATATTTTACGAGTATATTTTACTCGATATTGTATGGTGTGCTAAAAGGGTTATAGCATATGGAAACACAATGGCTAAAGGATGAGGGTATTTGTATAGTGTGTGTGCAGGGGCGGTGAAAACAGCTTTGCACTGCCTTATGAAATTCCTCTCGGGTACTATGCTAGTATTGATATAAAAATTAAATAGTTTGGTTTATGTCTATAAAACTGAAACAATAAATTAATTTAGATTTTTAATTGTGAATGTTTGCATTGCCTCCATGAAACGTTAAAATAATTGATCTTAATAGATTTCATGTAATTGATATATATGTTCCGCATTTTTTCTTTTTTTTCTTAACGATGCAATTATTGGTATAATGAATGTGTTACATCAATGAATCGCTGGCGCACAGACGCATCAATTCTGTTTTGTTCTTGCGTTATGAAAGATAGACATTTGTTAATTAACTGATGCAATTATCTAGATTTATTTTTTATTAGAGGAAGCATTTGTCAACCATTATTAATCACCGCTACCCACAACACTGGTTTAAATACTGTTGCTGGGTTTAGGTTATTCATGTGTTCTGACATTTATATGTATCTATGTATGAAATCAAATGATGGATAATTTTATATCCGACAGAATATGAGGATTATAATGACATTTATTAGTTGAGAGCCTATAATTGCCCTGCGCCGGTGTGAGCGACTGCTAAACAAGCAACCTGTAAATTGTAAATGTGAGGCCGCTCGTTTAGCAGTTGCTCACACTGGCGCCGGGCAAATATAGGCTCTCAACTAATAAATGTCATTATAATTATTGTATCTATGTATCTGAACTTTGCCCAGCCCTAACTGTTCATAGTAGAAACTTGAAATTTTGCACACACACTCAGGGAAAATTCCCCGCCTAAATAGGCTTTTAGTGTGGGGTTCAATTTACAATGTAAGTTTATGCCAAATTGATCTCTTAGTTTCTGTCCAGCAGCATTCTCACTTGTTTTTTTTAAATTTGGACTTTTTAGTGATCACTGCCCACAACCACTGTTTAATTCACAAGGTAAAAAGAAGCATATATGGGTGGCGGTGATTCATAATCTCCCTTGGAATGCTAGTTAGTTTTTGTCTAGTATTTCTTTCATCTTACATTTAGTTGCTTTTCATTGCAACTACTCAGACTGTCGGTCTACAGCAGTGAGTAAACAGTGCAGATTGGAAATAATAATCTCTAGGCAGGACTCAAACTCGCATCCCTTTCACAACTTGTAATGGAAATGCTGTGCCCCCCCCCTCCGCCGCCTGCAAAAGAAATCAGTGCAAGTGTCCAATCAAGAGCAGTGGTTGCCTCTCCTCTAGGCCAATCGGTACTCAGTTTGAGTTGACCAATAGCAAGGCAGAAGGGCAGCCATAAGTGCTGCTCATTCTGGTTCACAGATACTTAGCTCTCTCATGAATACCCGAAGGTGCGTGTGGATTGAAAAGTGTTCGCCAGTGACTTGGAATCTGAGACTGCAGAGACCACGCTACAAAACAAAGGAACACAACTGCTCTACTGATCAAGCTGCTAGAGCTCTTACGATCTGTAGAGCAGTTGCAGTTAACAAATGTCTATCTTTAATAATAGAAGAACAAACAGAACTGATGAGACAATGTTCCAGAGATTCGTTAATGTAATATATTTATTATAGCAATTATGGCATCAAAAAGAAAAAAGGAACATATATATTTTATGATCCCAGCCAGTAGTTACCGATCCCAATTAATTAACTTATTTAATACAAACACTCAACAAATAATTTTGTATCCATACTTTCTTATACTTGAATATATACTTGAAATAGGTTTTTTTAATAGCAGTTAATTGCATCATTAAGCCAGCTTCAGTGTAATTGGGCTGGGGTTAAACTCATAAGAAAGATGGTAATTAAATTTGTTATGACCCATATCAGAATAAAAATTATTTTAACCCATAAGAACCCAGAACCATTTCTATTTGAAGGAACATTAGGTGGGATTTTGGGTCGGCAAATTGACATACAGCCACGTGACTGCACCAGGATGTTCATTAGATGTCACTTCAGGAGTTAAAATCAAGGATAAAATATAATATTATATGAGAGACTGTCCGGATCAATTAAATTGTATGTGACACCGGTATCACAGTGGGTTCTTATGGGTTAAAAAATATTGATATTCTCGGATGTGACCATTTTTTTCTAAATCGAGTGGAGGTCTGAATTTTTAGTTTGTGGCTGTGTCCTCTGGTTTTACTGCAGATATATGAAGTCAGCATTTTCTTATCAGGGCATTTCTTAGATTACTTTAATGAATATTTACTCAAAGAAAAATGTATTAATATTATGAAAGGGTAACTCTGTCAGATTCATTAGATGCAAATTTATTTCTTTGTCACTCATCTCTTTGAAACCGTGAAAATGCCAAGGCAGCACTTTTAGGCAGATTCATTAAAAGATTTAATGCCAAAGCAACAATTTAAAGCAGATTCATTAAAAGATTTAATGCCAATGCAGCAATTTAGGGCAGATTCATTAAAAGATTTAATGGCAAGGTAGCAATTTTAGGCAGATTCATTAAAAGATTTAATGCCAAAGCAGCAATTTAAGGCAGATTTATTAAAAGATTTAATGCCAATGCAGCAATTTAGGGAAGGTGCATTAAAAGATTTAATGGCAAGTTAGCAATTTAAGGCAGATTCATTAAAGAATGTAATGCCAAAGCAGCAATTTAAGGCAGATTTATTAAAAGATTTAATGCCAAGGCAGCAATTTAGGGCAGATTCATTAAAAGATTTAATGGCAAAGTAGCAATTTTAGGCAGATTCATTAAAAGATTTAATCCCAAAGCAGCAATTTAAGGCAGATTCATTAAAAGATTTAATGCCAATGCAGCAGTTTAGGGCAGATTCATTAAAAGATTTAATTCCCAGGCAACAATTTAAGGCAGATTCATTAAAAGATTTATGTTTTGTTCATTTTCAAAACTTGGCCTTGAACCAGACTTGTTTAAAAACACCTTGAGAATAATGTATACAGATTTATTTTGAATGATATTTTCTCTATAAAGCTTGTATTGGCCTTCCTCTGTGAGTATATCATATCTTGGTCTTCAAACATTCTAAATGATAATAACAAACCAGGGCTATAAAATTGGTCGCTGGAGAAGGTATATTATAGGGAAGAGGAGACATTATAAGAGTACAAATCTGTTTGTGAACTTAAAAAGGGGGAAAACAGAGACCTTAAAGGAAAAATGAAGATAAAAACAACAGTTTTTTTTTCTTTATAGATTATTTTGTGCACTTTTCAAGCCTGTTCTTAGAATAGGAAGATCCTACTATTAGATGATGGCCCTCTTTTGTAAGAATTCTTGCTACATCTAATGGAATATTTTTTATGGACATTTAACCCAAGAGTGGTGGAAATATTTGTATGCGTTTGTTTCTATGGATATATATTGAGTGTATTTTCCAATTTCTTGCACCTGCCCATAAAAACATTACTTTTTTGTCTTTCCTTGAAACAGATTTCGGGGTGGGGTGGGGGGGGCATGTCTTGTTCGTTTCATCACCATATATATTCTGCATTGGAATGGCATCTTTACCTAACTGATGGCGTATTTCCCGTGGAAAGGAGAACAACAAATAATCAAAGAATGAAAGCGAATATCCAAAATATAGTTGAAAACACACGGCTTCTTTTATCACTTTTATTTGTATTCATTTTTAGGTGTATTTGTGCTTACTTAGCAGCATAAAAGGTCTGTCAGACTGTCTGTCTGTCTGTCTGTCGTGCTTACATAAGTAAATCATTCAAGCGTTTTCCACCATTTTCAATGATTAACTCTTAGGTTCAGGAACCACTTGTAAATGCTGTCGAACTCTTCAATGAAATTGTGAATTAAATTGAAGAAAGATTTGTAAAAATTACCAAAAATTGCAAGTGAATTAACTTCAATCAGAAGTTACTGCCCTTGAATTACTATTCGAATTCCTTGGTATGAATTTAAGAGATAATAATAATAATAATAATAATAATAACAACAACAACTTGGTAGCCATTACTATTTGAATTCCCTAGTATGAATTTAAGTGTTAAGTGCCTGTAGAGATTATAATAATGACTTCAATAATAGCATTTTCTTGGAATGTGTATCTTTATTTTAATGTGTACAGATATATTCTATTAAACTTTGCTTCTGTTTTTTAATTCAAGATTTATAGGTTTTAAGAACAGTATAGCTTTTTTCTATTAAGTTACCTTATATGCCAGTATATAAGATGGGCATTTCATTTTTTTTAAAACTATGCAAACATCACACTGTGTTCAATGCACTGGTATTATGCCTAGAGTGCCATCTACTGAAACTTGATAAGTTATCGGGCTTGGATGAATTGCAGAGAGTGGTACTCCTCCAAATACCCTTGTAAACCTTATAGTCTGGCATATACAGCATGTTTGTTTATATCTCAAGCTAGAGAGTCGTTGATAAGGCACCGTTTTTATTAAAACAACATTCACTACTGCAATATAAATTTGTAAATTGCAACATAAATATGTATATATATATATTCCACATAAACTTTATACACAGAAGTCATTTCCACAAAATGTATACACAACAGCTGAAACTTAATTAATAACTTTCATAAAAAAGAATGAATGTTATAGCAAGTAGGTTTTATGGGATGGAGTTGCTATCCCAATATGGACACCCTTACAGGCCTAAAGAGCTCCAATTGCCTTGCTATTCACCCATAGCTGGGAAGGGAAGTGGATTCATGCCTTTTGCCAAAGTGTATTACTGTGAAGTGAACATAAGCAGCCTTATTTCTTAGGTGCCCCTGTTGAGTGGTGACTTCCGTATGTTCAGAATAAAGGATCGGTCTGGATATTCTTGAAAAATGCAAACATTACTGACAATACTATGAAGAACATTAGCGCAGCTCAACCAAATTTGGCATACATACTCAATGGACCTAGGGGAATGTTTTAACGTAAAAAAGTTTTGAGAAAAAAATATTTTTAGGGTTTTAGAGGAGAGTTCTATTTGTTATAATATGCTGCCACGAAAGGGTCATCTCCAGGTCAACACCTGTGCGGAAACGAAGGTGACACGGTCACCTTAGGAAATAGGTATATGCATTGGTGTCCAAAACAACAGGATGTGGGGACTAGAAATGACACCTGTGTGGGCGTTTGAGAAACCTATAAAGCAGACCTGAACACAAAACTGAAGACCCAAAAGCAGAGGACAGCGACCGAGCCAGGAGGCAGACCACTGAGGGCTGGGAAGGCATAAGACCAAGTTCCCCTGTTGGGAATGGTCTCTCAGCACCCACCATCTCTCTCCCACTCTTCACTCTCCGGCCGACAAAGATGTATGCTATGAAATGTCCAGTTATTTTTACAAGCAAGTCTTCGAGTTTCCTTTCTATCCAAGTCCAGGACATTCATCCCAGCATACAATATAACTATAATGCTAAAATGAACCCTTACTTTCCATTCAATATACTAGCTAGAATCCGCCTGATAAGGTGGGTTTTATCTAGCTTAAAAATCATAGGAAGCCGTGCAATGTGATCACTTTAGCACAGGCTCTTTTAAATAAAGATAAACGTCTGATAATGTTGAGCAAAGGATATAAAAATTGGATCAATTCAAAATTTGTCTATCAAAAGATATAGGGAACTGCTAATTGTGATAACATTGGGACATAGTCTTTTAGATAATAATAACCAGCTGATAATATTAGACAAAGGTTATAAAAATTGGATCAATTTACATTCATTGTTATGTTATTAAATTCATTGTTATAAAAAAACTTTACAATATAAAAAATTAACATGAAATATAGTTTTCAGCCCTCTAGCTCCATCAGTGCAGCCTGTATGTGCGATACCTACATACATATAATAGTCAGCCAGCCAGACTGGCTTAAAAACTGAAGAAACCTATGTTGACAGTTTTAGCTGAAGGCTTTTAATTTGAACAATTTACATATATTGTGTTATTAAATTCATTGTTATAAACAACTTTACATTATAAAAAATGAATATGAAATTTATTATTTTATTTTTTTATTACTTCTAATTCATTATAGAGTGTTTTGGACCGACTGATTTTGATGTCAATAACCATTTGATAACTTTATCTGTGATAATGAACAGCGTCCTAAAACACAGATTTGGTTTTCCATGCCAGTAACCATCATGTCACTCCACAGCTCCCCATTTAATGCACTACGAACACTGAATCATCAGCTTCTATGTGCATTCCTAACAAGAGTTTTAAAAAAAAGTTGCTTCATGCAACCTGTTTGATAAACGTTCTGTCTTTTCGTTTCATACAAACCCATAGTTTCTGCGTCATTGTGTATGTATCGGCAGGCATCTAAAAATGTAATTCATCAGTGCTTTTTGCTTATTTATGACGAGCATTGTATCAACAGGCTGTGATGTGAGCTCAGCCCCGCTTTGTATATGAATATTTAAACACAGGAATTGGTCATGTTTCAACAAGTTTGCATAGCTGTAACTGCTACCTAACTTTATTGAAACAAATAAAAGCAAAAGAAACAAAAAAGGCAGGTGGAGAGGCAAATATAGACAAAGGAAGGAGTCTCCCAGTGATGACTGTGCCAACGTATCTTATTTCAAAGTCTTAGTCATGTGTTGAGTGCTTTTCAGTTTCAATAAAATGTACCTTGCTTGTATTTGTGCCTCATTAATTCATCATAGCCGTTACTCTAACGCTAAGCTGACCCCTTCCCCATGATGAGGACACTCATTGTGAAGGGGAAAGATAAAAGAGAAGTTGTTATTTTATCACTTTTTTCCCCCTATCTACAATTCTAGAATATTGTGATAAAAAAGCAACAATAATAAGATGGAGTAAAATTAGTAATAAAATAATGATAATAATAACAATGAAAAGTGTATTGATCCAGAGTCTTGTGATAAAAAGCAACAATGACATAACTGGTTAGTCAGACAATAGAAACCATCACATGACTGATGTCTTTTGGCAGCATGCCATTGTTGGGGGTGATCAGTTAATAAATTGGAAAAAGGGGTGTTCAATGAATAAATTACTTCTCTCGCCTTTTTGGGATCACTAAAAAGTCTGAATTTTTAATAAGCAAGCATGAATGCTGCCGGACACAAACTAAGGGACAAATTTAGTAAAAACTTACATTGTGAATTGACTCCCAACTCCTGTAAAAAGAACTTATTGATGAGGGGATTTTCTAGACATAATAAGGAGTAAATGTTTAAATTTTCATCCCTCTTGCTTCGTTGGTGGGGCCTGTACGTGTGACACATACATATATAACCAGCCAGCCCGAATCACCTAACAATGGAAGAAACCTCTGGGGACCAATGGGGACTAAATAGCATCGCTGGAGGGCAGGCATTAATCACAGCAATGTGTAGAGGACAAAATGGAGACAAGGTGCAAAACTTTAAAAGGGGGACATTATGTATTAAACATTGTTTGGTGCTTAACAGGTAA